>MU215346.1:88946-102143 GCA_018584345.1 Thuja plicata
AAAGAGTGCAAAATTTTGGACAAATATTTATTTCACGATTTTTTGTACTTTGAAGTCAAAACCCAAAACAGAGAATGGAAGTAAACTCGCCCTAAATAGTATTTGTAAAGACCTCCAAGGTAGTTTGATAAAATTGACCATCTCATCAATAAAAGGATCCAAAAAAACATTGAAACAAACTTGGATAAAAATGTGAATACTTACTCCTCATTTAACCCGGTATGTGAGGAAAGAGCAATTGAAATTGTGATCCTTCATCGTTTATTCACTTGAGGGCACAAACTCGTCACCACCTATGAAGAATTTCACAAGAGGTTGACATATATATATATATATATATATATATATATATATATATATATATATATATATATATGACCCAAAGGAGCATTTGAGTTGGCTTTGTTATAATGCCAAGGTTTAGCATGCACATGTGACGTGTTTTTATAAGATGGTAGTTGTGTTTTTATGTATCAAATAGCAATCTAATATTATTTGCCATAGGAGGGTTGAAAGGATCCCTTGGGTGTTTAATTAAGGCCTTCGAACCCAATTCAAGTGCAAGTTGCCATCGAAAGGGCCTTTACATAAAAAATCATACACCTATCAAATCCTTCCAAGGGCCTACCATAAGGGGTGTGATTTATGGATCACCACCTTAATAGAAAGGAACTCCATATAAGCCTTTTCAGCAGGAAAGTGGGAGCTCCTACTTCTTGACCCATAGGTCATCAAAGGACCAAATCCACCTTTACGAACCAACATGAAAAAGATATTAAATTTAGTATTAAATGATAATTAGAATACAAGGATTACCTTTGTAGAATAGTTACCTTGGTGCTTAATAGAGTTTTGTTATTTTTAATATTTAGTGTGAATTATGTCACGTTTAATTAATGACATGTTTATTTGGTTTCATCCTCTAAATTTTAGATAAAGAGATGAACCTCATTGTAATCTATATCCTGATATCTACATAATAATAATATTTTTGTGTTCTATTGGTTCTTACAACATGGTATCATAGCACAGAATTACATGAAAATGAGATTTTTCCTCGATCACAAAATTGTGTGGATTCCTTCAAAATGGAAATTGTAATCTATATTTCAACTCTCTTTTTTAAGAAAAGTGTAACTCTTTTATGGTAAATTATGTGGATTTTTTATTACAATCACATTATTTATATGTAGGTTCACGAATAAAAAACACTTGGGTAGAACTTCAATTAGTAATCACTTCAGCAAAACTTAAATTGTGTCCACATGGGTTTTTACAATTGAAAATTAGTACTCATTCATATAATAAATCCTGAGTTTATTTTATATGCATTGAGACTGGAAGTTTTTAGAAAAAATATGACATATTTGTATTGAAACAAGCAATAAAAAGAAGGAAAATCATGAATAAGTTTTTATGAAAATTTAGGAAAAATAAACCAACGATCACACCAAGGTTTGTTGTAGAGTTCAACACCTATTTTTCCAAAAAATGTGGCAAAATTTTACCTTTGTTGAAGTCCACGACTAGAGTATTTTTTAAAATCTTGTTGATATTAAATTTATAACTAGGGCACATGTACATGCTGACAAGATTCATGGAAATTTTTTTTGTATTCTTTCAAATGGTATTAAGCCAGTGTCTAACAATCTATAGCTAGGGCAAGTAAAATGTGCAACCAGGTTTTATTTGAATCAAGTTTGCCACATTATGTGTCTAGTTTTTCAATACCCACATGTAAGATTTTGTAGAAGATCATTTCTCAACCATAGCTAGGCTCGTGTGCAACACAACTATGGCTATTCCAACTATGGATATTCCAACTTCTTTTGTGTCTAATATTTGTCCTCACCCATGTTAGGATTGTATTTTGGAAGTTATTTTCCTTACAAAGTATTGCTTTTAAAGTCCATACAGAGGATATCTAGATTTTGGCAATCACTAGGTATAGACACTGGAATTATCGAGGCATGAGAAATTTTATTGTTCTCGAGATGGGTGGATAGTGTATGTGAGATGATATTGTTGATTGATCAAATGATAAAGATACATTTTTGGGGGATAAAAGGGGAGATGAGATTGGTCTTGGATGAAAAATGTAGATGGAAATGGATGAGCAACTAAAACTAATTCAAAATATATTAGTGAAAGTGGATGATAAATAAAATAGTTATGTTAATATTGAGCATAATCCTCAATATTTTTCTGTTGGAGCTCGATAAAGATTCAATACTTTAGATTGAAATTATCTTTAGATAAATATAATTTGGTATTAAGATTCAATCCTTAGAAGAGCTCAGTGTTGGCCAAACTAGCACCTAGATATGTGGATCCATTTGAGATCCTATAAGTAATCAACCTAATTGTTTGCAAACTAGCTCTACCATTGACTCTTGCTTGTACGCATAATATGCTTTGTTAGAATCTAAAAAGATGAATAACCCATAATACATAATGCAAACAAATAGAAATTAAAAATGTGAATATAAATTGCGTGATCAAAATAACAACATAGAGCTAATCTTCAAGAGAGAAATAAAAATGTTGAAGAACCAAGATAACTTTAGGAGAGTGCAAGAGCAAATAGTTGCAAAATAAAATGTAATTCCATACCATTGTAAATACTAGCTAGGAGGTGAGTATATATAGAAATTGACAGAGGGGAGATGTGACCAATACAATCCACTGAGAGGATCTATTACAATAGCCTAAAAAGTGTATCTCTGATGGGAGATGCCAACACCTTAGCTCACATTAATAATCACATTATTGATCCTAAGTAAGATTAATTATAAGTCTATAAAAAAATCGTGAACAAGAAAATAAATAAACAACTAATAAATAAAAACCTACACTAACACTCCCTTAAGCGTACCCATGTTGAAAGAGTTCCCCCCAAAGAGAAGAAAGCTCCCCATAGAGAGAGAGAGAGAGAGAGAGAGAGAGAGAGAGAGAGAGAGAGAGAGAGAGAGAGAGAGAGAGAGAGAAANAGAGAGAGAGAGAGAGAGAGAGAGAGAGAGAGAGAGAGAGAGAGAGAGAGAGAGAGAGAGAGAGAGAATCAACCTCCCTCACAATGTGTATAGCTAATGATAGCTACTGAAATTGGATGTAGAAGATGGCCCACAATTATAGAAAAACATTCCTCCCCTTAGCAAAAAACTAATACCAAATGTGTATGTGGGAGGAGCTCCATTACTAAAAGGAATATGTAGGAAGAAATATCAAAATTAATGGTGCTTAAATGATCTCCATGTCGATTCTAAAAGTTTCCACATTCAAATTAGGCATTCTAGGCAACACAATTGAATGTGACAATTCAGAATCTCCTAGAAATTGATATAGAACATAATCCAGAGACTCATGTATCTCTCTAAACACAAAGAGACCTCCTCAAATGTTGTGCCAAAGTATCCACACTTGTATCTAACTATGAGGAATGATTATGCAGACAATGAAGAAGATGGTTAGAGTGTTCCCTCATAGTAACTAAAGAAGAATCATCCTTATCTAAGAGAGATTTATGTAATCAATAGTAGCTTCAACATAGGGCTCCAGGCCAAATTTGGGCCCAAAAGTGTGGGAACAAAGCATTTGAAATATTATGTTCCTGAGAGAACGGCCCCAAATTTGAATTGGGTGTTGAGATGGATGAAAAGATGTGGGAGGAGAAAAAAATAGATTACTAGGATAAAGCATAACAAACATTTGGACCTCGAAATCACCAAAATGGGGTCTAATAGGTCCTAATAAAGAATCCAATTATGGGTGCTAACTTTTTTGGACGGTACATTCAACCCCCACTTTAGCGTAAGTATGAGACAAACTCATGCTCATGGTAAAGTAGATCAATACACATGAATATTCTTATCAAGGTCAAGGAAGCAAAGAAACGTCAAGACCAAAAGTGACTTAAGTCCTCATGAGATCCAAAACAAAGATAGAAGCGTCATCACTCAAAAAAGAGAGAGAAGGAGAGAGTCATGACCACTAGCCTAGTTAGGTATTATCTTACTATGGATCATGCATAGAGAAAGCATCATTGCAAAAGATGACACTAGTAGTCTAGCAAGTTATGCTATTCTAGCCAACCTATCAAAACAAAGGGAATCAATCCATAAGGAAAACATTGTCTCTGTTAAGGAATCTTGAAAAGTAAATCAAGCCTAAGCAAAGAATTGTCTCCAAGGGGATCAATAAAATGAAGATCGGTTCTTAAGGATAGCATTATCCCCATTAAGGGATCCATTGAATAATGAATAGGAGCATAATAATGAAAAGATGAACACAAGGAAATAATTGTCTCCTTAGTAATCTATATATGTGATTACATTGAATCATTGTGTGTATGCGTGCAAAATGTGAAACAAGGAGCAAAGTGTATGCCCTCGCGTTAAAACAATTGCAAATGCCTTAACAGGGGCAATGACTTTAATGAAGCATACGTGCACCCACAAGAGATGTTTCCTTTATTAAATGCCATCAAGAAAGGACAAATCAAGGAAAGTGAAACACATGGCAAAGGAACACAAAGGGATATGCTAACTCAAGGGTCAACACGATCAAATGATATTGACATCATCCCTCAAAGGTAGTAGAAATAGAAGAATGTCATGTAAGAGTCGCAAAGAAGAGTCTTTTGTGGTCAACATCATGGAGACCAGAAATAATACGTAGCTACCAATTTGTATCATCCCCAATTAGACAACACAAAAGAACATTTATGAATAGTAGCACATGCATGACATAACATGTAACAACATATAGAAGAAATAAGATACAAATATAAGAATGCCACAACAAGTCAATTCATTTATCACCTTGTGCCAACAAAGCAACAAGGGTCATCTAAAGAAATCTAAATAAAACATATAATAAGAAATACATAACAAGGGAAGCACATTACAATAGGAAAACACAAAGAATCCACCACACAAGAGGAGTTAGTCAAGCATATCGCTTGCCCACCTATCTCGGTCTATAGTGTCGAGGGAGGTGGGAAACATGAGAGAAGAGTAACATCAAGCATGACAGATGGAACAATAGCCAATTCCAAACAAGGACCGTGTTGTAAAGATGGATCACTTTTCTTGTCCCTATGACTAAGATATAATTGTTTTGCAAATCTAATTGGTAAATCATGATTAACATCAATAAGCTCATACATATCATCAGAATCACTAGCATGAATATCACCACTTTCAATAGGAACATTGAAATCATCATCATCTATTATATCTTCTTCATCCAAATTAATTGTAATAGAATATAAGATATAAATAGAATTATCATGTTTGTTCAATTTCAACTTTTTCAAATTAACTTCCTCCCTTGGGCTATGCATAGGTTGGTCAAAGAGAATTAAAGCATCCATAGATGTCTTTGGGGAGGAAATATTTTGGCAAGCACTCTCATTGGCTCTAGCATGGTGTTTACAGTGGCGGTCATGAGTACAACAATTATGTTTGGTTTTGCTTGAAATTTGGTTTGGTTTAGGGTCAATCAACATCGGGTCCTTTTCTTCTTTAGGAGGAAGAACAGAAGGCACCACGCTAGGTTGAGAGATAACATTGGTAGAACGTATATAGGATATAGGAGGTGAAACAAAATCATATATACGAGTTGTAGGAAGGAGTCCAGATCTAGGGCAAGGAGATGGGATATCCTTAGGATTGCTAAGCTCACATATATTTTAGATTTTGTATTTCTGATAGGATCGAAAGAGATTGTATTTGTGAGGTTGATTTGGTTGAGGCATAAAAGGCCAAAATAATTCATGGTCAAAGGAATCTCAAGGAACTAAAGGTTGATAGAGACTATGGTTAACAATGGTGATTTATCCTTTATGGGGAAATTTCAAACACTTATAGATAGTAGAGACTACGACTTTCATGAAGGTGAGCCAAGTAAGAGCAAGTCTAACTTGGAATTGATTGAAAGTTGGGATGACAAAAAAGGTGACATCTAAATTTTTACCACCAACTAAAGGCATTATATTTTTCCATTAGTATACTTAGAGAAAAACATGATTTGCACCATCGGTTTACTCTACACAGACAGACAGGGCACAACACTATCTGATGCCAATGTTACTGAACAAACACTGTTAAGTGTTACCCAATGACAAAAAGGTAAATGATACCTGACGAGTAACAACAATGCTACCTGAAAGGACAACAAAGAGAGGTACCCAACAGATACAGGGAACCCGATGAATAGTTCAGTCAAGGAACACCGACAGACTGCAAGTTCAAACTGACAACCAAGAACCGACAGTCAATTACATCCCGCAAAAAGTGGATCTGACTTTCCACATCAAATAAATCACTGAATTTGTATTTATAACTTCTTGATTTGCTTTTAAATCCATTATGTGTGGAGGAAGGAATACAATTTTTATTGTTTTAATTAGTTTTACTGTTTTAAAACATGCAAACTAAAGATCAAGGTCAAGTTGCGAACCTTGGATCTGAGAGTTAACATTGTAAATTGTGAATTCCAAGATAGGTCAATACTTGTATAAATAGGTGCTCAATCCATTGAGAATTGTTGTTTTTCAATGAAGATAGTATCCACGAAGAGAAACCAAAGACCAGACAAAGAATTCATGCACAAGAACACAAACAAAATCAAATCAGTTTTCAAGAACAAAACATAGGCTACCGACAAGCAGATAAAAGGTATTCATCAATCACTTAAGGTGATATTAATATTGTAAAGATTTTAATAGATCTGTAAATTAGCAATGGTAGATTGCATATAGTCAATTCAACATTTCTACTCATTCTAATAAGTGAAGTACACTAATGAAATCCTTTCAAGAAAGGTGGGCTTAACCGTCCTATTGTAAATCTCATTACTGAGTGCACACTTAAATCAGTGTTGCTAAAGCTCTTAACATAGTAGATCTTAAAAAGTCTCCACCTTAATACTCTTAACAGGGTAGATCATCAAAAGTGATCAAATTGTAAGCCTTAACCAACTCCCTTCCATTCTGCAGATAGTGAAGTTTTGTGGGTGCCATCCCCACCGCAGTTTTTACTTCTTAACAGGAGTTTTCTGCAATACCATATCTTGTGTTATGTGTTTGTCAATTTTATGAATGTTTCTATGGATGATTATAAATATTATGAACAAACAATAGATGCATAAGAAAGAATAATAGTAATGGTTGGTAAATCAGAATTGAATGATCATTAATGATAAATTGAGTAAAGTGTTAAAAGTTTTAGAGGTACTAATTCACCTCTCCCCTCTCAGTACTACTTCCCATTAAGTCCAACAATTGGTATCAGAGCTTGGTATCTTCTTGAAAAGCTTAAAGGCTTAAGAGAAAAGATCATACAATGGAGAAGTACAAACTTGATAACAATATTGAGAACAAAAATCTTGAGATACAAATGTTCTATGAATAGTATAAAGAAGCAAGAATCAAGATGAGAGAGTTGTTGGATGAAAGAAAAGGTATGGCTACCAGGAACAATGAAAAAGACTATCAGGAAGAAGAGATTCTAGATTTCTTTAAATCTTCAGGATCAAATGCAAGTAATGTATCAGATACATCAGAAGAGAACATCACAAATCTAAAGGAGATCAACCTACATCTGACAGAGCAAATAAAGATGCTAAAAGTCGGTCAAGAGACCCAGATGGTAAGAATGATTAATGTGATGAGTTCTGCCAGACAAGCCGAAACAGAAAGAACACTTGCTATTGATGATAGAAGGAAGATTTAAAAGAAACTACAGGAAAAGGAAATGGAAATTCAAAGACATGATGAGCATCACCATGATCTCACAAATCAGGTTATCCTTATGAGTCAAGAAGCAAATAGAATAAATGTGGAACTCATTAAGAGAATACAGATTATCGGTGAACTAAGAGAAGAAAATAAAAAGCTAAAGCATGAGGTTAGAATTCAGCAACAACACAATAAAATTATTAGAAAGGCCAAAGAAAGCAATAAAATAATGGATGACTTTCTTGAAGGACAACGAAGAGTCATCAACAACAGGGGTATAGGCTTTATCGAAAATGGAGAATCATCAAATCCAAAGAATGTCTACAAAAATCCAAGACCAAGGAAGCAAACATGAAAGCACTGTGGGAAGCAAGGGCACATATCAAATACATGTAGAGGTAAAATGAAAGGTACTCCTAAATATACATCTACATCTTCATTCATAGGATTATGTTATAAATGTAACGAGAAAGGACATAAGGCTTATGAATGCAAGAGCAAGATAGAAAATCCAAAGAAGGAAACCTACATGGACAAGTACTGTCCTACATGCAAGATGAATGGGCACACATCTGAAGAATCCTGGAAAAAAGAAAAGGCAAGCATGGAATCCAAAAGGTAAAGAAGTTCCTTATCAGCCAAAAAGAATCGGTAATCAATATGTATGGGATTACAACACTTGGACAAACTATACAACATGTGGTAGATATGGTCACATCACTGCAAACTGCATGAGAGCATGGACCAAAAGGTCTAGAGGCTTGTCAAACCCCAGAATGGCATGCTTACACTATCATAAAGTTGGCCATCTCAAGAAAGATTGCAAAGACAGATTGACAGAAATAAGCACATATCCCAATGGTAACACCATTGAAGATATCTGGAGGGCAAGAGACAAAATGTGGATAAAAGCTTCAAGCAATGATGAAGCAAGACCAAACAATGCAAATGGTGACACCCCATCTAATGGATCCAGTGACACCACCAACCCCACTTGAGCAGAACAAGTAAGTATGGAACTGCACTATACTAAGTTATATTTTGCATCAGTTCCATTATATAAATTGATAGATAGTCAAAATTTGCATGAACCAAAGATGCATACTACTGTACTTGTTACCAATTTAAGAATACAACACCGTCGATAAACACTTACCAAAAATCATCGGTGAACACAATAATGAGTTATTCACACTTACCAAAAATTGTCGGTCAACTAGTGAAAATGGTAAACTGCCAGTGTAACCCGATGACCATCGGTAAGAAAGAAAAGTTAAGAAGTGGTCGTGAAAGAACACCGATATCCGTCGATAAAATCAAAATGGTTAACAACTGACAAAAGCATCATGTCTTCACTGAAAATGATTGGAAACATCCTCTTGATGAAACCAGTCTTCTTGTCCCGATGAGTTGTTGAGAATTTATTGCAAAGACTTGGGTTAAAAAGTCTATAAATAGTTGACGGGACAACTTCATTTTTCACCCGCGATTTGAAGAGAAAGTAGAGCGACATCAAAGCGATTAAAGAGCAGAAAGCAAAAGCATCTACAGATCAATTCAGCACACAGCAAATAGATTCCTCATCACCATTGTGAATCGAAGTAAGTACCAAAGACACCGAAATATTTTTGTTACTGTTTTGTTAAGAAAAACCCTCATTTCAAGAAAACCCTAAGTACTTGGAAAATAATGGGAACTATATCAAGAACTGCTAAGTTGAAGAATGAAAAGAAGAATGTGGTGAAACTAATCAAGAACAACACATGTGTAGAACCTAAATACAAGATCTGTCCAGAAATTGCATCGAAACCTGATGAAAATGAAGCATTTTCAAAAAATTTGTCTAGGGTTTTGCTCATAGAAGACGTTAGGTCTTATATTCACTGCAAGATCGTAGTGATAGGTGATCTAGAAATGGATGAAGCTTTTAAGAAGATATGTGATGCTGAAGGAAAACTGAAAGAAGAACACAAACACTTGGAAGTCAAAGGGTTAACAAATGCCCTACATTTCCCAAGGGAATTCAAGACAGAATGGATTAGGATAGTCTTGAGCAGGATGCATGACAAAAAACTATGGCTAGACCAACCCAAGCAAATAAAAAAGGATGTTCTTCATGTTGTCACTGGTTATCTGATAACCGACAATCCTAGGGCACACAAACATCCATCCATGAAAGAAGTTACAAAACTCACCAATGCAGAAGGAGACAATAGAGGTCTCAAAGTAAATACAATCATCGACGAAGAGTTAAAATTTGGTGCATGTGTTATTGGTTACAAAAAATTTTAGGCTAGCAGAATGAACAACATTTCTGAACCAGAAGTAAGCACAACTTACAAGATTGTAACAAAAGGAATTCAGATGGATCTGTGTGAGATCATACTGAAACAAATTGATGAGAATATGATCAAAATTAGTTATGCAAAGAGAAACACATGTAAGTTTGGATCACTTATTATGTTTACATTTTTCTACTTTCAAGAATACTTTCCTTCAGTAGGAAAAGTTGTATGGGACTCTACCAAACCGGTAACCCAATAGATTAGTGAACTGATTAAATCACTAGGAGACAACTTTGAGTCTGTCATGTCTGCATACTTCCTTGAGTTCAAGGAAAAGATGATGGAAAGAACTAGGATTCCTGAGCAACTAGTTGAAAAACACAAAGATGAGATATGTTTCATGGCAGACACAGACTTCACACATATCAAACCAGTTGTACCAAGAACAACTTGGTTATCACCATTAGAATATGAGATCAATATTGATCTAGCTACAAGTGCAATTGAGGCACTGCTCAATGAGCCCATTGATAAGAAACAACCAAGGTTTGGTACATATGAGGAGGCCAAATCTAAGATAAAACATGTCCTAGAAGTCAAGAAGACTATAAAAAAGAAAGATAAAATGGTTAAGAATCTCAAGAAGATTCTATCAGTTATTGAAGAGGAAGAGCAGGATCAACAGGAGGAAACCGATGAATAGGGAAACATTGGTGAAGAAATAGAAGAAAGGAAATCAGATATAGGGGCTACTGAATCTGATGCACCTCCATCTCCACCTCCTATAAAGAAGCAAAGGACAAGAAGTCATACTGTTGCAACCGACACCACACCACTTAAGAAAGGTCAAGTAAGGACCTACATGAGGAAGCAACCAACAAAAAGAACAAGACAACAACCTGTCAAAACCACAACACCAAAGAAGAGAAAAAGGTTTGTCAGGACACAGGCTGACTTGGACGACACCAAAGATGATAAACTAGATGTAGTAAAGAAGAACTTCAAAAAACAAATGGTAGATGAAGCTGCCAAATCAATTGCTACCCATGGCACAATGACTGATAAAAAGATCAGGCAGTGGGATACATTGAATCCAGAGGATCAGAATAAAATACAAGAAGCAGTAATAAAATCAATGATTAAAAACAAGTATGCCCCTGCTAAATTTGTAAATCAAATACCTGAAGAGCTAGGTAAAAGGGTATACCAACAGTGGTCATATGCCTTGAAAATAGAAAGAGAATCAAGAGAAAGAGTTCTTGTAAGATGGATGCCTCTTGAATCCAAGTTTGAAGAAATACAAGAAGTACTAGAGAAACACTCAAGTAAATTTGTAGCCAAAATAAGGGCTTACAAAGTACTAGAGAGAAAGTTTATAGAACTAGATTCAATGACAGAGACCAAATGGATACATCTCCTGGATCTATCGACAGAGTCAACAAGTGTTGAGAAGTAATTACTTCTCACAAAAGCACCTCACAGAGAGGAGGAGATAGATAATGCAAGTCCTCAGCACACTGCTCTGGACAATCAAGAAAGTGACGATGAACCTATTAACTTAGATAAAGGTGTGGATGATAATATCCAAGATATCACTCATTTTGATTCCGAAAATGATCCAAAGAAGAAAGATGATGTGATATTTATCACACTTAAGGATCAAAAAGGCCATCAAGTACTGAAGACATTAGATGACAAGATAGTTGACATTACTGATGAACAAATGCATGACATATCAATTCTACACCCACTTGTGCAAGACCCTACACAAAATATACAAAAGGATGAGGATGTCACTAATGACAAGGTACTAACCAAAGAGCAGGACACCAATACTGACAAAGCCCAAGCAACAACTCAAAGTAGCATGCCTGTCCTAATGAAGGCAATAAACATACTAGAGGGCAATGAGGGATCAAATGAGAAAGAGACAAGTACACCCAAAGACAAGGGTGATGAAGAAGCCAAAGAGACAACAGATACTACTACAAAGCAAGCTACAACCGATGGTCAGAAGAACGCATCTACTGATCAGAATAAAGAAAACACTCAAAAGGGAATAGGGGACAAGCCTTCAGATAAAGGTGAAGAAGGGAAGAAGGATGAGATTGAAAAGAAAACTGAAGCACGTTCTATAGAAACACCCAAGGTCAATGAAGAGATGTCTTCACATAACCGATAGGTGCCCACAGAGAAGAAAAAACAAGATGCATCATGGAAAAAACCTTCCCCAAGCAATTCAGAGCAAACAAATGAACTAGCTATGGTAGTTCATACATCTGCATCCCCTCAAATGTCAAAGAAGAAGAAAGGAAAGAATAAAAATCCAGTAACTCTGGATGAAATCATTGAGATTCCAGTCTGTGATCCAAGAACATTGGATCCGATAGCATTGACAGAATATGCAAAGCTATGTGAGAGAAAAGCCATTCAAGACAAGCGGCAAAAGAGCGGCAAAAGAGGCCAAGGTACTGGAAGTAGAAATAAATATACTTCAAGAAATTGTACCAGACATAAATATTGATCAACACACTCCAATCATTGATCAACTGGTCACACTCACAAATGTAATAACATCTCAGAATACATATGCTGAGAAAACAATAGAAGAGAGACTTGAACAAAAGTATGAATTCAAGCTTGCAGAAAAGATAAGCTAAGAAGTTGCATTCAAAAAAGGTCAAGCTATCTAAATTGATAAGTACAATTGAACCAATCTTATCAAAATTTTTTACCTTAATCAAGAAATTGTGCACTTTAGGTCAACTCACTAAGGAGTATACTGACAAGATAACAAAAATAGATGCTGATCTTCAGTCCAGTGCACAAAATCTAGCCAACACAGAAGAAGCACTTAAATTGCACAATCAACAAATCATACATGCTAGGAAACAAAGATAGGACATTCAGTTTGCAGAGATGAGGTCAATGAGCTCCAAATTAAGCTCTTACCGCCACTTACACTCCTGCAACAAAATATGACACAGGCAAGTACTCTTATTGCCACCCCTGAAATGTCTATCCTAGACAACATTTATGATATGCACGCCAGACTAGAGTTGCAACACATGGCCCTAGAACATTTGAGAGAACATTGGGAGAAACTAATGGAAGATATCAAAATTACCCATTCTAATGTATTTGACACATTGTAAGTTACACATTTTTGTCACA
>MU215346.1:102193-128650 GCA_018584345.1 Thuja plicata
GAAAGGGGGAATTTGATATGCACATCACCTCAGTTAAAGGAGGAAATCATATGTATAGTGGAAGAAAGGGGAAATAATGTACACTTAGAGAATAAATAGTATACATGTACATATACATACACTATACCGATGCACACAGTAAGGGGGAGTCATACTATGACAAGGATATAAACATGGTGTAATAATTCCAGTATTATGCACATATCAGTTTTTTTATACTAATGTCAAAGGGGGAGATTGAAGGCATTATATTTTTCCATTAGTATACTTAGATAAAAACATGATCTGCACCATCAGTTTACTCTACACCGACAGACAGGGCACAACACTATCCAATGCTAATGTTACCCGACAGACACTGTTAAGTGTTGCTCGATGACAAAAAGGTAAACGATACCCGATGAGTAAAAACAGTGCTACCCGACAGTATAACAAAGAGAGGTACCTGATAGATATAGGGAACCTGATGAACAGTTCAGTCAAGGAACGCCGACAGACTGCAAGTTCAAACTAACAAGCAAGAACCGATAATTAGTTACATCCCACAAAAAGTGGATATGACTTTCCACATCAGATAAATCACTAAAGTTGTATTTATAACTTCTTGATTTGCTTTTAAATCTATTATGTGTGGAGGAAGCAATGTAATTTTTATTGTTTTAATTAGTTTTACTATTTTAAAACATGCAAACTAAAGATCAAGGTCAAGTTATAAACCTTGGATCTGAGAGTTGACGTTATAAATCATGAATTCCAAGATAGGTCAATACTTGTATAAATAGGTGCTCAATCCGTTGAGAATTATTGTTGTTCAATGCAGATAGTAGCCACGAAAAGCAACCAAAGACTAGGCAAAGAATTCATGCACAAGAACACAAATAGAATCAAATCAGTTTTCAAGAACAGAACAAAGGCTACCGACAAGCAGAGAAAAGGTATTCATTAATCACTTAAGGTGATATTATTATTGTAAAGATTTAATGGATCTATAAATTATCAATGGTAGATTGCATACAGTCAGGTCAACATTTGTACTCATTCTAACAAGTGAAATACACTAATGAATTCCTTTCAAGAAAGGTGGGCTTAACCGTCCTATTGTAAATCTCATTACTAAGTGCACACTTAAATCAGTGTTGCTAAAGCTCTTAACATAGTAGATCTTAACAGGTCTCCACCTTAATACTCTTAATAGGGTAGATCATCAGAAGTGATCAAATTGTAAGCCTTGATCAGCTCCCTTCCATTATGCAGATGGTGAAGTTTTGTGGGTGCCATCCTCACCACAGTTTTTACTTCCTAACAGGAGTTTTCTGTGATACCATATCTTGTGTTATGTGTTTGTCAATTTCATGAATGTTTCTATGGATGATTATAAAGATTGTGAGCAAACAATAGATGCATAAGAAAAAATAACAATAATGGTTGGTAAATCAGAATTGAATGATCATTAATGATACATTGAGTAAAGTGTTAAAAGTTTTAGAGGTACTGATTCACCCCTCCCCTCTCAGTACTACTTCCCATTAAGTCCAACACCAACTTCTATGAAAAAAGTAATGGAACCATGTCTATGACAAGTGAAACCATTGAAAGCTTTGATCATCACATCAAATTTGTAATAAAATTTTTGTTGCATTTGTCTAATGTAAAGATGTTTGTCAGCTATTACATTCACCATGCAAGTGGGATCTATAAGGACACCATGAGAAAAAATACCATTAAACCTTTCTATAATGTAAAGAGGACCACCATGTACTTTAATAGTCTCACTAGAATCAAATGTAATGTAAAGCTCAGGTTCATTTATAAGTTTGGGTTCAGATTCAGATTGATCAATAAAGTTGACAACATTGTTGGCATCATTACAATCAAAATAAAAGTCAGCAATATAGGTGTGATGTAGGAGCATCTTGGGTTCTTTAGCAATCCTGATCAACCAAAAAATATGTTTTCTTTTGTTCTTTAACTTGTTTGGAGGTTGCTCAGTAAAGTTCTTAGTAACTGTTGTTGGTCAGTTACTTGTCCTGTCTTGATTTACTGATGGGTCTCAGTGAATGTTGGCTGCTCGGTGGGTTCTTTCACTGAGTTGTTTATGTTTCTTGGTTACCTTCTTACCAATTATTTCCTGTTGCTCAGTCGACTTCTTACCAAGTTGTTTATCCTTATCTGGACGACTTCTGCATTTAATTTTTGTAGCGTAATTAATGTGGGATCTCTCATTGGGGTATGTGTGGACCTAAATCTGGGTCATTGTTGTTTCCTATGTTAGATATTTAGGATTTGAGTGATGACCTCTTTGGTGGGATCTTGTATATATTTGGTTTATGTTGTTAGATTTTGGAGAGAAGTTTCAGAGATAGAAGATTAAGTGTTACCATATTTGGATGGCAGGTCTATGACCTCACATTTATCAAGATTATTTTTTAAATATTTGAATGTATATGGCCAAAATCAGGAAGTCCTTACAGCCTGGCATGTATTGATTTTGATGAATTAATATAAAGTATCTATTGTTCCTTCTCTCCCTTTTCGTGTTGTTGCTTCCGTGTTGTTCTACAAGTTGGTTTGGATAGCTGGGAGTCCCTTAGGCCATGTTCTCCTTACTCTCCCTATGTCAGGTGCTATCAGAGCAAAGGTGAGATCTAGGTTCCTTCTTATAAGCCCTAACCCTAGTTGGTGGATATTGTTGTGGGGTAGCAGATTGCGATTTGACCTACAATTGGAAAGGGTTTCAAGATGGTTAATGGGAGAGGAAATGCATGTCCAGGTCTAGCTGATATGTTAAGGTAGATGGCTGCAAGATTGGAAGTTGTTGAGATAGCCCAGCACAGAGGAAGACATCTTCAAGATGTTGGTGATGATGAATTGGAAGAAGTGCAAGGAGAAGCTACACCTGCACTTGTGATGGATCAAGAAGAAGAGAGATTCCTAGGAGCATTGACAAGATTAAAGTCCACATCTCAATTTAATCCTCTTGAGTATAGCGGAAAATTGGATTCTAATGAATTCATAGACTGGATAACTAAGATAAAAAAACACTTTGAGTATGAGAATGTAGCAGAGGAGAAGAAAGTAAATATTGCAAGTACAAAGTTGGAAGGTCATGCGTCCTTATGGTGGGAGGATCTGCAATTGGATCGAAAGAAGAAGAGTAAAGACAAGAACAAGGTATGGGATAAGATGATAAACAAGTTGAAATGCAAGTTTCTACCTAGTGATTACCAGATTAACCTTATTAGGAGAATGCAAAGTTTGAAGCAGAAAGATAGCTCGGTAAAGGATTATACTGAGGAATTCTACATATTAGACATCAGATATGGACATGTTGAAGAGAAGTGGAAAAAATAGAAAGATATATGAATGGATTAAGAAGTTATATACAAGATGAGATTATCTTGGTAAAGATGGAGAGAATTGAAGAGGCATATCAGTTTTCCCTAAAAGATGAGGAGAAATTGAACAAAATATATGAAAAAAAGAAAAGAGGTATAGGTGGTAGATTCCCTATATGAAGAGGAAGATCTCATGGTGAAAATAGTAGATCTCCAAATAAGAAAATTTCAGACACATATCAAGACAAAGGAAAGACCGAATGGAAAGGTGGAAGTTCATCCCGAGGAAGATGCAACTACTCTCAAGGTGGTTATAGCAGAAGAGGGTTCCAAGGAACTTGTTACAATTGTGATGAAGAAGGACATAGAACTTTTGAGTGTACACATGCCAGTAATAAATTTGGTAGCAGCAAAAATGCTTTGGTGCAAGAAGAGTCACCAAATGAGCTTGAGAAGGAAGGAAATCTAATGATTAGAAGGATATTATGGAGTGAGAAAGATAAGCAAGATCCTGTCAGGAAAAGTTTGTTCAAGACTAGATGTAGAGTTGCAGATAAAGTTTGGAAAGTAATTGTTGATAGTGGAAGCTAGGAGAATCTCACATCATAAGAGATGGTCACAAAGTTATAGTTGGAAAGGATGAAGCACCCGAAGCCCTATCAGATTTCATGGATTAGGGATAAGCATACATTAATGGTGAGTGAACAATGTTTAGTGAATCTAAAAAGTTGGAAAGTATTACGATAAGGTGTTGTGTGATATTATGTCAATGGATTGTTGTCATATTTTGTTGGGTAGACCTTGGCAGTATGATAGGCATGCTATACATGATGGACGAGTGAATAGATATACTATTTGGGTTGATGGTAAGAAACAAATCTTGTTACCTTTGGTTGAAAAATTTGTTGGTGAGATATGTACATCTGTGAAAGTTTGTTTGATGGAAGGTAGAAAATTTATTAAGGATTTGAAAAGAGTTGGTATTTGTTATGCTTTGATCCCTAACAAATCGAGAAAGAATATAGAAGATAAATTTCCTATAGAAATTGAGAAATTTCTCACCGAGTACAAGGAAATCATTTCAGATAATGTACCTGATGGTTTGTCACCAATGAGAGATATTAGTCATTGTATGGATCTGATTCCTGGAGCTAGTTTACCAAACAAGGCACCACATCAGTTGACACCTATTGAGAATGAAGAGCTTAATTAACAAGTTCATGAGTTGTTGAACAAGGGTTTGATCAGAGAAAGTTTGGGTCTGTGTGCAGTACCATCTCTATTGGCACCTAAGAAGAATGGAGAATGGCGAATGCGCACTGTTTCAAGAGCAATCAATAAGATCACAGTTAAGTATAGGTTTCCTATACCAAGGATGGATGATATAATGGATTGTCTGAGTGGAGCAAGATATTTTACCAAAAATGATTTGAAGAGTGGATATCATCATATCAGAATCAGAGAAGGTGATGAGTGAAAGACTACTTTCAAGACAAAATAAGGTTTGTATGAGTGGTTGGTTATGCCCTTTGGTTTAACTAATGCACCGAGTACATTTATGAGGTTAATGAATGAATAAATTTGAAGAAATTCTTGAATAAATGTGTGATTGTATACTTGGATGATATTTTGATATTTAGTAAGACTAGAGAAGAGAACTTGATGCATATAAGACAAGTATTGCAGAGACTGAAAGAGGAAAAGTTGCTAATAAATCTAAAAAAAGTTCCTTCATGAAAGAAGAACTTGTGTATTTAGGTTTTGTGATTTCAGCTGGTGGTTTGCAGATGGATCTCAAGAAGGTTGAGACTATACTTAGTTGTCCTACACCTGAGAATGTCAGTGAGGTAAGATCATTTCATGGATTGGCAAGTTTTTATGGGAAGTTTATCATAAATGTCAATTCTATTTTTAAAGCTATGACTAAGACAACGAGAGGAGATAAAAGAGAATTCTAATGGATACATGGAGTTGATAAAAGTTTTGAGATTTTGAAGCAGAAGGTTGTTGAATTACCTGTGTTAGCCTTACCCGATTTCAATAAGGTATTTCAAGTTGAATGTGATGCAAGTGGAAGTGCAATAGGAGTTGTGTTGACCCAAGAAGGTAAACCTTTTGCTTTCTTTAGTGAAAATTTGAATGATGCTAAAAGGAAATATTATGTCTATGATCAAGAATTCTATGCTATTGTTCATGCTATGAAGAAATGGAGACATTATTTGATGCCGAGTGAATTTATGTTGTATATTAATCATAAGGCTTTATAGTAATTGGGTAGTCAGAATAAGTTGAATTAGAGACATATGAAATGGGTAGAGTATTTGCAGAGTTTCACATTTGTGATAATGCATAAGAGTGGAGTTTCTTACTGAGTTGTTGTTGCATTGAGTAGAAGAAGGTCTTTGCTGGCTAAAATGAGAATTGAAGTTCTTGGTTTAGATGACATGAAGTATTTGTATGAAAATGATCCTAAATTTTTTGAGCAGTGGAGAGTGTGTAGAGAGCCTATTCCAAATCAACCAAGTAAGTATGAAGACTATTTCATTCGGGAATATATGTTGTTCAAAGGTATTCATTGTGCATACCGAGAGGATAAATGAGAACTAATTTGATAAAGGAGAAACATAGTAGTGGTTTGGATGGACATTTTGGTATTGATAAAACATTGAGTTTGCTTAAGGAAATGTATTTTTGGCCTCAGTTGTATAAGGATGTTCAAAAATTTGGGAAAAGTTATGGAGTTTGTCAAGTTGCAAAGGGAATAAGTTAGAATACTAGTTTGTATACATGGATTACTGTTCCTGAGAAACCTTGGAGTGATATCAGCATGGATTTTGTTCTTGTCTTACCGAGGATAGCAAGAGATGCAGCACATATAGTAGATCTTTTATTTAAGGAGATTGTCAGATTGCATGGATTACCGAGGAGTATCATCTCTAACCGAGACAAATAGTTTTTCATCTATTTTTGGAAAACACTTTGGAAGAAGTTGGACACTGATTTGAAGTATAGTTCTACATTTCATCCATAGACTGACGGACAAACAAATGTTGTAAACCGGATTTTGCGTAACTTGTTAAGATGCTTAGTTTGAGACACACTGGGTAATTGGGATTTGATGTTGGCACAAGCAGAGTTTGCATATAACATTTCAGTAAATAGAAGTACTAGAAAGACACCTTTTAAGATTGTTCATGGCACACAATTGAGAGATATATCATACTTGAGAGAGATTGCTAGAGAAGAGAAAAGAACTGTTGAAGCAGAAAAGTTTGCTGAGTTCATGAAGACATTGCATGAGGATGTAAAACATAAGTTGGAGAAAAGTAATCAGAAGTACAAGGATAGTGCATATATATTAAGAAGACATATAAATTTTGAAGTTGGTGGTGCAGTAACGGTTCATTTGAAGAAAGGAATATTACCTATTGGAACATATGGTAAATTGAAAATGAAGAATTTTGGTCCTTGCAAAATATTGAGAAGATTTGACAATAGAAATGCTTATGAAGTAGAACTACCAGATGCCATGGATATATCACTTATATTCAATATTTCAGACTTGTATGAATATCATGAACTTGATGAAGAAGTGATAGTACTGAGTGATTATCCTAAGAAACAGATAGAGGAAGTTGAACAGATTCTGAAACAGAGAGTTATCAGAAGTACAAGAGGAAAAGAATACATGGAGTATCTGATAAATGGAAGAATAGACCAATGGAGGACTCATCTTGGATTTCTCAATCTAATTTGTATTCATTTTAGGTTGGACCCGACACATGATTCAAGGAATCATTTATTTTAACCCCATGTGTCTGATGCAGGAGCATCTTGGGTTCTTTGGCAATCTTGATCAACCAAAATTATGTTTTCTTTTTTTCTTTAGCTTGTTTGGAGGCTGCTCGGTAAAGTGCTTGGTAACTGTTGTTGCTCGGTTACTTATTCTATCTTTCTTTACGGATGGGTCTCGGTGAATGTTGGTTGTTTGATGGGTTCTTTCACCGAGTTTTTTTTGTTGCTCGGTTACCTTCTTACCGAGTTGTTCCTATTGCTCGGTCGAAATCTTATCAAGTTGTTTATCCTGTTCTTTCCATCTTATGCATTTAATTTCTATAGCATAATTGATGTGGGATCTCTCATTGGGGTATGTGTGGCCTTGAATCTAGGTCATTGTTGTTTCCTATGTTGGATCTTTAGGATTTGAGTGTCGACCTCTTTGGTGGACTCTTGTATATATTTGGTTTCTATTCTTAGATTTTGGAGAGTAGTTTTAGAGATAGAAGATTAAGTGGTAGCATATTTGGATGGAAGGTCTATGACCTCACATGTATCAATATTATTCTGTAAACATTTGAATGTATATGGCCAAAACTGGAAAGGTCTTATAGCCTGACATGTATTGAGTTTGATGAATTAATATAAAGTATCTGTTGTTTCTTCTCTCCCTTCTTGTGTTGTTGCTTTTGTGTTGTTCTACAAGTTGGTTTAGATAGATGGGAGTCCCTTGGGCCCTGTTCTCATTGTTATAATTAATAGAATTCAGCCACCAAGATCCACTGCATGCAAAATAACCTGTTACAAAAGCAAAGCTTGGAGACAAGAATGTTTTGAAAGACAAAATATTCATTCAGAGAGGGAATGATAAAATACGAAGAGATCAATCCTCGTAAAGGAGATCAAACATCAAGTAGGTGGAGAAACCTAGGTTGCGTGAATAATTAATTATTGCATGCCTAAAGTTTAGCTTAAGTGAACAAGAGATAAAAACGTGACCTAAACAATTAAATCAATAATGATTTAATTAATAAGTGAACATAGAAATACCTTTTTACTCTAACACCCCCCTTAAGATAAACTTAGGGAGAAGCTAAAACCTAGAAGCAACTAATGATAGCATTAAATTTGGGTCCCGACAATAAGGCCTGATCAGATACCCAATCACAACCAAATCTCTGTAAAGTGGAGAAATAGAGAAAACCACATGGGAAAAAACTCTACTCCAAAAAGAGATGGAAAAAAGCATGCTGAAAAATAATGGCTCAAGAGACTCTCACAAAACCATAAGTAAAACCAACCCCACCATGCGAGAGGATCGAGGCTCCAAAGCCCCCCGAGAATGATAGAACCCTTGTGTCGATGATCAGACCAATGTGACTCCACTGTGGAAGAAACAAAGGCACTGGACAAAGAAGAGGAAACCCCTGAACGTGAGGAGAAACTGGAAGGCCTAACTGATGCTCAAAAGAGAATGCATGAGACTCGTATAATGGAATATCCAATGAATGTGGGCCAATAGATGTGTTGAATCTATCATCTAAGAGGATATGAATATCCCCGAGTATGTCCTCGACAACTGCAGTAGGTGGCTTGATGCATGGAGCGATAATGTCTGGCAAAGTTGAAGAGGAATCCTAATGAACAAATGTAAAATCAACATGAGGTGGAGGTGTAGAAGTTAGAACACTGATCTCAGGAACTATACATAAGTTCAAGTGACCCAACTTCACCTCAATAGGCTCTCGTGAAAAGGAGAGCTATTGTCTGACAATGGAGATGGTGGACCAAAATGAGAGAAGGATTACAAGCGAGAAGAATGATCAATTGTCCCTGTAGCAATAATATTGCTTGTCTCATTATCTCTAATGTGTACTAAATTTGGAGTAAACTCAACTATACTCCCCGTCCCACTATGAGTTATCTGATAGATAAAGAGAAGGTTAGAGGACAAAGATGGAACACATAGTACATCATGGAATGCACCATCGTCAATGTCAATAGAACCTTTCCCGCATACAATCATAATAGTGTTATTCCCCATCAAAATGTGTGGGGTACGAGAACCCTCAAGAGAAGAGAATAAACCCTAAGAAGATGCAATATGGTGTGAGAAGCTCAAGTGATGTTGAATCTGCCATGTCGTACCTTAAGCCTGATTTATTTTATGTTTTCTTTCAGAACTAGATAGAAGATGCAGAGGGTTTGTGTTTTATGTGTTGGATTGTTCTAGTTTTGCTGAGATAAATGATAGAAAAACTAGAAAGAAACACCCCCCACAGAGAGACAAACCAAACCCCAATACAACTGATAAGCTAGAAGAAGAAACACTAAAATAAGGCTACAAAATAAGTGTGTGAAATACCTAGAAAATTCCCCCCAAAAGGATCTCAAATCTAAAGTGGTCTCGTCAAGAGCTTTCTGATGCTTGTTCACGAGAAAAAAATAGAGTTTGTATGCTCATTCTAGAGGCTTGGAAGTGCTGAAAATAAGGGCTCTCTTTGATTGGAAATAAAGCCAGTAAAATAGAAAAATATCGTAATGAAACCCCTGCCAAAATCTCTGTTTCAGAAATAGATTTCTGATGCTATCTCATTTGAAAAAATGACCTCTGTTTGCTCAAGTTATGAGCAAAACACCGAAGACTACTCGAAACAAGAAAAGAACCAAGAAACCCAAATTGCCATGCAAATTTTTTTTCAAAAAAATGGTGGTGTGAATTTTGAGGTTGCACAAAAATCAAGGCGGTGTGAAACTAAGGCATTTTTTTGCCTTGGAAAATGTGCCAAGGTCATGCATGCAAAAAAGAGGCCCCAAATTTCAACTATGTCCAAATTGGACATGCCATAAATGAAAATAGGGGTTTTGTGGCATTCCGGACGCAACCCAAATGTCAGTTTTTGCTCAAAGTGCTCCAAAAAATAAATCCTCTTTAACTCCACACAAAAATTGCTGAAAAACTTGAAACCCTTGGACCTCCAAAAAATTTAAAAACTCAAGAATGGGCTGCAGCAACAAGGCTCTGATACCATGTTAGAATTCATAGAATTCAGCCACCAAGATCCATTGCATGCAAAATAACCTGTTGTAAAAGCAAAGCTTGGAGACAAAAATGTTCTGAAAGACAAAATATTCATTCAAAGAGGGAATGATAAAATACAAAGAGATCTATCCTTATAAAGGAGATCAGACACCAAGTAGGTAGAGAAACCTAGGTTGCATGAATAATTAATAAAGAATTAATTATTCCATGCCTAAAGTTTAGCTTAAGTGAAAAAGAGATAAAAAGGTGACTTAAACAATTAAATCAATAATGACTTCATCAATAATTGAACATAGAAATACCTTTTTACTCTAACACTCCTTACCCTCCTTGCGTCAAGGTGGAAAGAGAAGGTAAAGCCTGGGTAGAGTCAATGAGATTTGTTGAATGAGAAGGCAAAGGATTGGTATAAATTTGAAATTTTTGGTTGGGAGGTTCTACGGACTTGTTTCCCTGACCATTAACACCCTCAATAGATATAGCATTAGAATCAATGAGGTCTTGAATAACAAATTTCAAATGGAAACACTTCTCAGTATCATGGCTAGGTTGATGATGGTATTGACAAAAAGCTCTGTGGTCAAAGGATTTAGGCAAAGGTTTAGACATGTCAATTGGTTTAATGGGAGGAAGTTTTAACACTTTGGATTCAAGCAACTTCAATAACACATTATGAAAAGATTTAGAAAGTTATGTAAAATTACCAGAAGGTCTAAAAATAGATGACAAAGGAGTCACACCTTTGGATGTTGTTGCCACTTGCTCATCAACATTGTTTGATGAATTGTAGATCTTGATGAAGTTCTTAGGTTTCTAAAACTTTTGAAAGGATTGAGATGAGACATCACTCTTATCAACCAGAGCCATTGGAGTGGTGCTCTCAAACTGACTCACTCGAAGTTGATAATTATGAAGAAGTGTACATAATTGAATAAAAGAAGAAATTTTAGAGACCAATATCTTATCCCTAATGTCTTTTTTTGTAAATTAGAAATTAAAATACATTGCACATCAATATCAGGCACATGATGAGAAATCTGAGCATGCAAATGCTTAAATCTACCAATTAAATCAACCACTTTGTCCTTTGAAACCTTGTTTATAGTGCATCAAATCAGTCAAAAATATCTTAGGACCAATTTTGTTTTGAAATTGGTTGATGAAAGCATTGGAACTTTTTAAAAAAGAGTGAATAGATTAAGGAGGCAAAGAAAAATACCATTTCAAGGCTTCATCTCGAAAGGTTATAATAAACAATTAGCCATGAACCTATGATCATGAGAGAAATCACTACACATTGTTTGAAAGGTTTTGACACGAGTCAAGGGATCACCTTTATCATTGTAAGTCTTTAAGTGAGGAATTTCTTTGCATTGAGAGATAACAACATGGATTGTGTTTAAGGACAAAGGACTAGCAATTTCACGAGTAGGAATGTTGAACTTGGATTGAGTCATGGATGCAATTTGATTTTTCAAGGATGAACCATTACGATCCAAGCTATTGATATTAGATTTAATAGAAAGAGTGGTTGAAGATATGTGTGAAAGATTTGGACCATTATGGGAAATGGAGGGAACAAATGAATATAAAAAGGGGCACTATTGTAATTCGACGTGGAAGAAGGTAAAGACACACATGGAACACATGAAGGAATTATAGGAATAATAGGATTATGAATGTTAACATTTGCAGGATTGATATTTTGAATGGAAGTGGTTATGAGTGGTGGAACATAAGTGGACACAGTAGGTATTGAGGTAGGGATAGGAATGGAAGTCTCTATACTAGTGGTAGGTGGAATGAAGCCTAATTTTTGGGCATGATCTCTAAAAGGCATGACATTGTTATTAATGATACGAGAGACACTACACAATATGTTAATGTCATGTTCATCATTATGAATTATCTTCCTCAAACCCTCTACTACATTGATGACCTCAGGATTGGAGTTTCCTTGTCCTAACCACTGCTCATTTTTTTCAAAGTCATGGGAAAGATTTTGCACTTGCATATGAGGGAATGTTGACGTCTAATCTTCATCATGAGAATAGTGGGAAGATTTGTTCTTAATAATACAAGGAATGTCATTAGTAGGCATGTTGGTCTCATCAAGATTTGTAGGGAAAAAGAGAGGACCCAAGATCAAAGGAACCCATAAGTCCTACTTCTCATAACTAGAATGCTATAGGTAGGACTCAAGATAATAACACTCACACACAATAAAATTAAAGACATATATATTTAATGTAAATATGAACTTTGAAAGAGATATGCAAATCAAGTACGCATAATAGCACATTTAATGAAAACACATCTAATCATCATACAAAATATGAGGATCTAATATAATGCATTCAAAGGAGATCTAGATATCTAAATGTGTGAAAAAAAGATCTAACTACCAATATCAAAAGTACATGTAAGAAGAGTTAGGTTCACTGAAATGAACAATATAAACAAGGGGGCAAGACAAATAGGGTGATTACTCCTCCTTTTCACAACAACACATTTAGAAGGAAGATGCCCCACTAGGTTCAAGAGGAGACTTAAGTGATGAATGAAATGGCGATCCTTCACTAAATATGGAATTGATGAAAATATTAAAGATAGGAAAGATGTA
The DNA here is from genome assembly GCA_018584345.1 of Thuja plicata. NCBI lineage: Eukaryota > Viridiplantae > Streptophyta > Pinopsida > Cupressales > Cupressaceae > Thuja > Thuja plicata. The sequence continues at coordinate 114,972 of MU215346.1, forward strand.
ATGTAGATGGAAAAATAGGCAACCATATGAAAAACTAGAAATAAAAAGCTGATATAAGCAACCAGAAACCTAAAATGTACAAAAACAAGATTCAGAAAGAAAAACTAAATTGTAGGTGAAATCTAAGATGGAAATGCAGGGAACAAGGCATTTTAGATATTCTGTTCTAGGTATTTTTGCTTGAAACTTTCAAGGATCCTCCAATAGATTTTGATCTTTCCATATTTTTCTAATAGCTTCATAACCTATTCTAGCACATAGAAAAATCAGGAAAAGGTTGTCTAAAGGGGTTTTCCTTGGTCAAACCCTTGTTTAGGAATCAAACTTGAAAATGAAATGAAATTGCATAAAGGAAAATATGTAAAAATATAAATGTTTGATTCATCTTGCATAAACCCTCATGGATGGATTTATAAATTAATCATACCCATGAAGATTCTTGAATGTGCTTGGATCCAAAAATTTGACCTTGGAATGTATAACAGGAATCAAGGATGCCCGCACAAATGCATAGATCTATGAACGCTACTCCTAGATCTTGAATGCAGATATGCTTGATAATCACTTGCAATGAAGAAGAGATGAATCCATATGGAAGGAAGGATATTCTTGATTGATAGATAACTCCTCTACTTGGCCATCATTGGAGAGAAGCTTGCTTCAATTTGGATAAGATTGTCTTGGAATGAATTAACTTGAAGAAACTAGATGATGGATGCTTTCCTTCAAATCTTGAATCCAATTGCTCTTGATTGCTTGAATTCTTCTTAATCATGAATTCTTGAGGATAGTAATTGATCTTAATTTGGGTTACCAAAATGAGAAGAGATAGGGTGTTTATATACTCAATCCATCATTTTAGGATTAAAAATAAGCCAGTCCGACCACAAAATCAAATTTACCACCAAAACCCTGACATAGGGCTTTAAGCCAATTTTGGCCAAACAATGCGGGAACAAAACGTTTGAAACATTATGTTCCCAGGAGAATGACCCCAAATTTGAATTGGGTGTCAAGATGGATGAAAATATATAATGGTGAATCATGAAAAGTGAATGCAAAAATGATATATAAGGAATGAAATATACGAATAAATATAATGAATACAAATAGTTTGAAAAGTCATCTATTATGTGTGTGTGATGTTATTATTCTAATTTACAACTAATCTTAGGTTTGGATATAGTTCCTTATTTCCTTAATAGGACCGAATCTATAGTACATTAGAAATCCTCGAGGTGTAGAATTCTAGTTTGCATTCCTCAAATGTCTTGCTAATATTGGTTTTATTTTTGGGACCTTGATTAGGTTTTGTTGAAGTTTACCAAAAATATACAAATTTAAATCTTACACTACATCAAAAACCCAAAAAAAAGAGAAGATCGAACAAATATGTCAAACCAAAAATTTGTCCTCTTGAAATCTACTATATGATAAGTGGTTAGGCACCAAGGGGATGGAAAATGGAAAGTGGAAAAGGTTTGGAGAGACCTAGTAAAATATATGATTGCTAAGGAATGTCAATACCTAGTTGCCTTTAGTTGATGTTTATGAAAGCAACCAGACTATGAAGAAAGTTGTTGCTGCAAAATCGAACACATGGAGTGTATTTCTCTTGTCTCCGAAAAAAATAGAGATTTTCTCACAAAATGATTACACACCAACAAGAACCTCTCTGTCAAATGCCCGACACTATGATAGTATAAGAAAATACACAAATAGATAAATTTTATCAATATTGGTAAAATGAGTGGGGAATATTTTTTCCCTCTGCTAAATAAAGCGCTTCTTTACTAAAAAATATGCACAATAGAGTGTATAAGAGCAAAAATTTGCAAAAAAAGAAATTATTGTTATTTACCAATCTCAGATTCAATGGTGACGATGATTTGATTCTTGTGACCCCCTCTAATAGATCTATTTGTGGAGTAACTTAGATTCAAGAATGAATAGACATGCATGGCTCTAATGCCATGTTTGAATTTGAATGAACAACCTTCTACAAGTGAAACCAAATTAGCACAAATAAGGACATGTATCATTTACAATGAGAATGTAAGTAACAATATTCTAATTAAATTTTACATTCAATTAGGCATCAATACGAGCAAAAAATGACACAAAGTAAAGAAAAGAAAGGCAACGCACCAAAGGATGGAATTGTTTCAAGTGTGAATAATGTTGAAAAGGATGAAGAGTATGAGTGTGGAGTTTGATTCTTACCCAAGGGATAGGGTTGGCCAAGGAGGATGGAGAAAACAAGCTCGCTAGGATGGTGGTTGGGAATGCGAATATCTCAGCCTCTAAGGAAGTGATGGACATTGATATTCTAGAGCATTTTTGCACTTAAAAATGAAAATATGGTCTACCATGGATCCAATAAAATGTTGGGTCTCACAAACCTAGATAGGGATGGTTTCTAAAATCAATTTTTTTAGTTAGTGTTTGTACAAAAAAATTTCAGACAAATATGGACAAGGAAAAAGTCCTTAAGGGAGGGTTGTGGTTCCTTGAAAATGTAGGTTTGTATGTAAGGGCTTGGAATTCATGTTTAAATCCCTACTCAGAGCTGATTTAGGTTATCATGGTCTAGATACACATGCACAATCTTCCATTGGAGCTAAGGACATAGGATAATATAGGTTGATTGGCAATTTATCGGGGGTCTTTCTTGCAATCCTTAGAGCCTCCAGGAAGTGGTGTCTTAGCCTTGTACACTTAACCTGTGTCAACTTGGATTTGATTAAGCCTTTAAATCATTCCTTCTAAGACTACAATAGTTGGATTACAAATGCCTTCCTATTAGATTTTTTGGATGTGGTTGAATAGGGCATATAGCGAGGAACTATGATAGTAGAACCCTCAGGAATGATGATAGTGGAGGGAAGAAGCAAAGATCATAATATTTAACTGACCCCATGGTGGAGGTTATCCATAATCAAGGAAGTAAGGGAGGGGTTCTAGATGAAAATATTGGTGATTTTTTTGCTCAAATTTAGAACGTGTCTATGGATAATGGGGTTCTTGGGGGCTCAGGCAACGGGGTTGCCTCCCTTGCTTCACATATTCTTGTATGAAGGGGTGGTTGAGGTAATCCCCATACTACATCTAATAAAACAAGTAAGGATTTGACTCAGCTCATATTAGATTCTCCCTCTAACAAACAGTTGCCTCTAGGTGATGTTAACTTTGACAAAGAAAACAATTGGACCATCACTACTAGAAGAACCAAAAAAATGGAGGAAAGAGAAGATTAAAAGTGGACATGGGAGGGATTAAATTAGATATAGAAAATAAGAGGTTATCAGGGCTAGGGTTAAGGCTTTAGAGGAGGTATAGAATGGAATTCAAGAATCAATGAGGTAATTTGTGTCTAATTGAGGTGAACACCTCCCAAAATACAATAAATTATGAAGGTGCTCAATTGGAATGCTCAGGACCTTAACAACCACGAGAAGCATCATCTGTTGAAACTACTCATTGGGGTCAAATGTTCAAATTTATTATTGATTAAGGAAACTAAAATGTAGAGAGATTTATTTGTCAATTTTTTCCCAAGATTATGGAAAAATGGAGAAGGTGTGGTAATTAGTGCTTCAGGATCTGCAAGTGGCTTGGAAAACCTTTGGAATAAGGCTTGGATAAAAGGAAAAGTGGTGGGTCTAAGAATTTTTGCACTAGAATTAAATATAACTTAATTAGGTTGACTGATAAATTTATGGTTACAAATGTGTATGAGCAGAATGATGTCGAAGGTAGATTAGATTTGTGGAATCATCACAAAGCATTTAAAATGATGCATAGCATTGATCAATGGCTCATTGGGGTCACTTTAAAATAATTGAATCTACCAAGGATAAGCAAGGAGGAAGAATTCTAATATCTCAAGGCTCACAAAATTTTAGGGAATTTTGTGAAGACTTATCCTTAATAGACATCGAACCAAAATATGATTCGTTTACTTGATCATATGAGTGTGAAGTGATCGATAATATTCATATAAAATTGGACAAATTCCTAGTTGGATAAAAATGGATGTTGTGCTTGGAATATTTCTCCTCTGAGGTCCTTCCATATGGTAAATATAATTACTGGTTTATTTCTCTTGCGGTGAGCAAAGCCTCAAAATCCAAAGGCATCCCTTCAAAGATGGAGTCAATGTGATATGAAGACCCTGAGTTTAAGGAGTTTGTGATAGGATGGTGAATATAAATGTAATAAAATGTTGTAGGTTCATTCTTAACAATACAATTTAGGTGGTTAAGGAACAAGTGAAGAATTGGAATACGAGTACTTTTGGGAACATTTTTTGGAACAATGAGAAAGTTGAGGTTTACTTGAGAAGAATAGAAGCAGATTAATGCATCCAAGAACAAATAATCCCCAAAGGAGATGTAAAATCATCACACCAAGAGTTAAAATAGCGGAAAAAAACAAGATACAATCAAGAACAACATGATTGACATCTAAACAACAAGTTTATTTAATCAAAATTTCTTTATACATGTCGGGTTGTAAGGCCTTCTTGATTTTGGCCAAGTACAAAGAGAACCTAACAAGAAAACATAACCCAGACCTATTCCTAGATCTTCCTAAGTCTCAGAGCTATCCTCTAGTAGCTTCTCTTCTACCCATCTCTCTTCCAGACCTCTTCCTTGTGATCTCTTCCCCCTCAAATGAGCTCAAGCCCTAAATTTATACATAGCCACCAATAGGTCAACCTCAAAAAACTATTACACATCCCAAGAAATGTTTTAGACCCAGTCGGCCCAAACCCTAATTAAATGCAACACTTAATCCTTCACAAGGACATATCCAACAAATCAATTTGGCCACACATAGACCCACCTAGGAAATAATGTCATTCAATTCCACCGATTATAACAACAACCACAACCTCGAACAAGCCTCTTCATAGGCCAACCAAACCTTTCTAGCAATCTCATTGTCAACAATAAGATGCTCTGCGATTTCCACATTAGATCCATCCATTTGATCATGAAAACCATCTACCACCCCAACCTTAGAAAGGTCAGTGTATACCTCTTTAATAACAACATCAACTTGTCATTTCATCCTTTGAACAAGCCTCTTCATAGGCCAACCAAACCTTTGTCTGATTGGTAAATGCCAAGTGACATTACACACACTCAACTCTTCAAACTTATAGACAAACTCCTAAAGCTTTCTCTCAAGTCTGCACATGATCCTTTCCTCTACCATGTGAAACTTTTCCATCAACAAAGTCATTAGACTCTCTGCCCAAAGTTCAGCAGCAATAACATATCCAGGATTTTTGTGCAATCTAGTAACAATAGTCCTAATCTCTTCCAAGACATCATTCTTCAAACTAGTGATCTCAGTCCTAATTTCATCCTTCATCTACTTCATCAACCTAGGGTCCATTGCTCTAAAGGACATCCTTCTAGATCTAAGGTGTAACTGCCTCCATTCGGTGATTTGATTCACCAAAGATGATACCCTAACCATTGCAAAATTGTAGTTCTCAAGAATAACTCAAGAAGAAGCAACAAATCTTCCTACCAACCACATTGTACAACTCCTTTGCTGATACAAGTCAGATCCAACCTCTGCCACCTTACAATAATGCTATAAGATTACCACAAATTTAGAATTCAGATTTGTAGCCACCAAAACAAGACCAAACTTGCTTTGATACCACTAAATGAAACCAAGGATAGAGAATCCCCAAATGAGATGTCAAATCCTTGCAGAAAGAGTCAATATAGAGGAAAAAAACATGATTAGAATCCAAACAACAATTTTATTTAATCAAAATTTATTTCTACATGTCGGGCTATAAGGCCTTCCCAGTTTCGGCCAAGTATAAAGAAAACCTAACAAGAAAACCCAACCCAAACCTATTCATAGATCTTCCTAAGTCTCAGATCTATCCTCTAGCAGCTTCTCTGCTACCCATCCCTCTTCCAAATTTCTTCCTTGTGATCTCTTCCCCCTCGAATGAGCTAAAGCCCTAAATTTATACACAACTACCAATAGGTCGACCTCGACAAACTATTACACATACCAAGAATTTTTTAGACCTAGTCAACCCAAATCCTAATTAAATGCAATATTTAATCATTTCACAAGGACCTATCCAACAAATCAAGTTGTCCACGCATAGATCCACCTAGGAAATCACACCATTTAGCTCCACCAATCAAAACAATGACTGTAACCTTGATCAATCAACCGGTTAACCTCAACATAACCAATGACATGAAGAACAACAACAACTCGCCAATGAATCCACCATAACTCATGTGAAACAACTCTAAAAGAGTTTCAATCATAGGAACAACTTCCACATGACCTCTCAAACATCGTATCATGACTGCAACCACCAAAGATGCGATCAACATGACTGAGACATCAAACACACCAACCGGTGACCAAGAAGAAAACAACACACTACAACCGATTATCAGGAACTCAATTTCCCGATAAAGAATCAGCAATATCTCACAAACCACTTCACCAAAAGAAGCATGATCATGAAATATAATCTATGAGCAATACAGAACAAACCCTTTTCATTGCTCCTCTCTAAGATCTCAACATATTGACCACTCGCAGGACCTCCAAAAAACTGCCTCAGACTAGGAACATCATCAGTCCAAAAGGAAACAACTCCTAAATGATGCAAGTTCTTAAAGAACCCTAGATGCTCCTACATCACCAATATTGTCTAGAAGGGCCTCTAAGACAAGGATATTGGTCTCGTGGAGGACCTTAATTGATACTTGCATATGGAGGAAATTATTTGTAGCTTTAGAAACCCAGAGTCAAATGGTTGAGGGAGGGAGATATGAACTACATTTTTTCCACATTGCGACTAAGATCAAAAGAAACAATAACCAAATAACTAAAATTTATACCCCAACTAGAAATACCTTAGAGGACATGGAGGTGATCAAAATATAAGGGAAGAACTAATTTCTGACTATGTTGAGCTTCCAAGAGGATGGGGACAGGGAAACATAAGAGGAGCTTCTAAACAAATTCCTTGCGTCATTACAAAAGAAAATAATGCCTTCCTTTTGGTCCCTTTCTCAAAAAAGGAAATTAGGAACGTGGTCTTTTCCATAGGTGCTAGGGAGGCCCTGAGTCATGAGAATTTCCAAATATAGTTTTTCCAAAAATTATGGCATATTGTAGGAAATGATGTAGTGAAGGAAAGTAGGGTTCGTAGAGCTATATTCAAAATGTGGAACAATACATATATTTCCCTCGTTCAAAAATGTATAGACTCAACCCTCTTTAATCAATAGGACCATTGCACTTTGCACTACCATTTACAAAATTGTGGCTAAGGCAATGGCCTCGAGACTCAAGGCTTGCTTGGAGAACATCATTTTAGATGAAAAGAGATGTTTCTTGAAGAAATATTAAATCCTTGATGGCATCGTTATAACTCATGAAGTGATTCAATCAATTCATAGCAAGATGAAGAAGGGTTTGGTTATCAAGTTGGATATGATTAAGGCTTATGACAGGGTCTCTTGGGATTTCCTTGTCAATATAAAGAGTAAGTTTGGATTTAGTGAGTCTTGGAATAAATGGGTTATATGTATATCATCTAATTCATATGATGTCCTAATCAATGGTGTTTTGATGAACTTCTTCAGTTTTGGTTGGTCCTTTACCAAGGGGATCCCTTGTCGTCCTCTCCCTTTCTCATTATGGTTGACTCCCTCAACAGGAGCATTTAAAGAAAGGTTAGTCAAGGGGATATTAAGGGGACAAAAGTGTTCAAGGGGTTGGGTAATACCTCTAACCTATAATTTTTAAGTGATACATTTCTTTTTTGGTGAGGCTATTGGGAGAGAGGATTGTGCTTTCAAAAAGACTATTATCGCGCTTCAAGACAAAAATTCAATGTAAACAAATTGTGCATCTACTCCTTGAAAAATCACATTATGGAAATTCTATAGATCCTTCACACATTAGGCTATTCTATGGGGCTTCTACCTTGTAAAGACCTTAGTGTTCCATTAGTATCCACAAACTCATTATTAATGATTAGAGTGGGATCATAAGCATGATCAATGACATGTTTAATTCCTAGAAAGCACATTGGTTGATGTTAGCTAACATAATCATGCTCATTGAAGCTAGCATGTTTTTGTTTTGATCTTCACTATGTTAATCTTTTTGATCCCCAATAAGGTTTATAAAGCTAAACAAGGAGTTTTTTGTGGAAGGAATGCAAGGAAAATTTCAAATATAATTTGGTTAAGCAAGAGGATGTTTGAAAACCACTCAAATGTGTTGGATTGGGAATTAGAAAATGTTAGGTAATGAATTTGGCCTTGGGGGAAAATCTTATTTGGGGGATTTATGAGAAATGTAGAAAATTATGGAGTAAAGTGTTTCAAGCCAAGTAACTCCAAAATGACATAGATTAGCTATTTGAGAAGGAGATAATCTTTTTTGCAACATGAAGAGAGTGGAATGGGAAACAAAAGTTTGAAGGGCTAAACATAATATTACAAAGATGAATGATTTTGTTTGGATTATTGGTTGGAGAAGGGCCCACACTTGGGATAGGTTGAGGTTGATGGGCCAGGAGGGTCCATCAACGTGTGTAATGTGTGAATCCTTTGAAGAGGATAACAACCATCTCTTCTTGCATTATCAATTTTCTTGGCATCTTTGGTCCTTCTTTATTTCTATATGGAACATTTCTTGGTCTCTCCTCAATCATATCCCCCTTGGATGAATATTTAGAGTCCTAACCTTAATCTGATTTGGAGTGTGGTGCCGACTATCATCATGTGGAACATTTGGCTTGAAAGTAACAAGAGGATATTTTAGAACACTAGCAAAGGCATTAACTTAGTTCAGGATAGGATATAGAGAACTGTTAAGGCATTGGGGGAATTCATATTAGCAATAATAAAGAGATGTATGTCAATGAGAAAGGCTAGGGGGATGCTTAGCCTCGTCTCTCGTGGGTTGATACTCATAAGGAGACTGTGAGCAAAGATGTTAGGATTACTTGTTGGCTTTCCCTATAAAGTGGATATATGAAATTAAATTTCAATGGAGACACCAAACATAATCTTGGCAAGGTGGGAGGGGGAGATATGTTCAAGGATGTTAATGGGAAACAAGTTGTTGCTTATGCCTTAGACTTGGGATTGGATTTAAACAACAAAGTGGAGGCTCGTGCTTTGCTTTAGGGGATTATGCTGGCAAGAGAGAAATGATGGAAAAAAATATAGATTGAAGGCAAGTTTGGCTCGATAATTAAGGTCTTGGAGGGAGGGAATTTGGATAACTGGGGCTTAGAGGTAATTCTATATAATGCTAAATAATTGATCAATGGCTTAGAGTAGGTTAAGGTGTCCCATACCAAAAGACATGGAAACAAGGTGACTAATTGGATGGTTAGTGTAGGTGCCTAACTAGATAGAGAGAAGAGCATTTGGGAGAAGCATTGGTGGAGTGAGTATCCTTACCTATTCGTTAGGATTTTTCATGAAGACATCTTCAACTTCCTTGTGATTAATCTCAAAGATCATCCTCGGGGTGATTTGTAGGTTATGCTTGTGATTTCTATTTTTTTAGTTTCCATAGCTGTGATTTTTGCTCGGAGTCATTTTTGGATGTATTTTTTCTCTTTGACTAAGCGCCTTTGGGTGATTTGTCTTTAATACATATGGAATTTCTGAATGTATTCATTTTTTATGGTTCCTGGACTTAAACTAGCTACATTTCTAAAAAAAAGTGTAAGTAACATACACAAATAACCTTGCATATACATGTAATGTAGATGAGTGAGAAGGTAGGAAACTATGAGTAATCACCCCTCCAAACATGAGACACTTGTGAGACCATTTGACAAATGTGTGAACAAGTGTCTAATGTGTATGCACTAGGTGTCTCACAAGGTGAGTACACATTTCTCAACTAGACAAGGTGAGACAAAAGACTAGATGTCTCTAAGTGGATACTTAAGCAACGCAAATATGAGTATCTCTAGGCATGCTATGAGCTAACTAGTTTGATAAAGTCATTATTTACGATAATATTTAGAATATTTGTGGAGCTTGGAGCTCTACTTGGAACATGAATTTTAATTTTATTATAAAAGGAAAAATTAGATTTCTTCCTCCTTATATTTATTGATTTCATAGTGTTTATTCTTTAATTGAGAACAATAAAATAGACTGAAACTTGATGTAAATATAAAATAGACTAAAATAAACTTATTCAAGAACAAAATAATAAAGGATAGATAAGAAGAGAGACGAGGGCAAATTTTATTTTAGGAAAGTCCTTTTAGATTAAAATCATAGCTCCAAAACTAAATATCAATATCTTAGCTTGCAAAAGTATGGCAATAGAGTAAATGAAACCTAAAAATAATGTATCCTCATTATAAAGATTTAAAAATAATGTTGATAACTAACACCAAACTCAAAACTTTTAAATCCCTACAAATAAATTTAACCTATGCTAAACCATTATGTCAAGGTTTGTATTTATGTATGTTTACCATCTATAAAATTATAATAGTTTCAAGAAAAATACAGGAGTAAAAAAAGGCATTGATTCATATAAAAGAGGAAAATTCAAACCCAAGTGCCACCTTTCATGCATGCAAGCGTAACTCCTATCATTTAGGTAGTTGACTAGTCAAAGTAGATGCTCCATTTGGAAGATTTTTCTCCTCTAAAAAGTTTTGATTAAGTAAAAACATGTTTTACAAGGACCCGAAACCTTTACAAGAGTTATTACAAATTATCAATAAAGTTCAACAAAATCTGTGCCATAGCACCTAGCAAGGAAAGAAGCAAACAAGCTAACAACAATATCAAAAATTCCCACAGATACACAATAAGGACAGGGACAAAAAAAACAAAAAGGACAGAAAATAGTAAAAGATAGCTACATGCCCTCCACCATTTCCTGGGCTTGAACGACCATGATCTGCATCTGGTTAACTGATTTCTTAAGGTCTTCAGTTTCCTTGTCCACCTTTGGACTCATCTTCTTTGTACTTGCCCTTGTGCGAGTTCCTGGTCCTATGATCTCCTTCCCCTCTCTGCAGTCCTTTTCCCCTTTTTCTTGATCTAACTTGTCCATCAGGATCTGTGCATGTCTTGTATAAGCCTTCAGGCTCACCAAACATTGCTCCCCGATTTTCTTGACCGTTTCCTCCAGTTTTCAGCCTTTATGTTCAATTTGTTTATTTTCTCTGCATTGTCCTCATCCTCAGCCCTATTAATGATATCCTTCAATTGTTTCTCCATTCTGCCCACTTTGCTCACAAATTCCAGCTAGGCTTCTAAGTTCCCCACAGCCTCTTTAATTTCATCCAGGCAGTCAGCCACTGGTTTCTCTCCAATTCCTATGCTTTTTAGGATATTAATCTCGACCCTCGTAACTTCAATTTGTTTTTTCATATTCATATTGTCTTCAATTAAATTACTCACCATACTCGTGAACTCCGCAATGCAGTCCTTTCTTTGCTTGATATCATCTGACATATGGTAATTGCCCATTTCCTCATTTTCATTATACTATGTTTCCTCATGCCCTATTTTCTCTTTCTCTATTCTTTTTTTCCAAATTTTCCTTCACCTTTTCCTCCTCCTTTTGCTCATCAGTTTCCATAATCTCCTTTTGGCTTGGGTTCTCTTCATTGTCATCTTTTTTGTCCTCCCTATCTCCACCTCTTTCATCCTCCCCAGGATTCTTCTCAACATTCTATTTTTTCTCCATCATGTCTTCCTCATCCGAGGAGAGGATGATTCTCCTCTTGTTGGGTTTTTTCTCTTTTTGGCTAGACTTGTTCTTTTCCATACCTTCTCCCTATTTTCTCTCTTCGATGTCTTTTTTGTCCTCCTTCTCTTCCTCCTTAGTCTCCATCTTAGTTTCAGATTCTTCCACCAAAGTCTTTTTCTTCTTCCCCTTTTTATTCTTTTTCTTTTTCATTTTTCTTTCCTCTGTCTTCTCATCATCTGTTTCCTTATCCGTACCAGATCCCTCAGACAAGGGCTTCTTCTGGCTCCTCTTAGACGAGGAACCCTTCTTCCTAGTGTTTTTGGGGGTTTTGTATCCGTTGGACTCCTCTTCATCTTCTGTTTCTTCCTCCGACATACTGTCTTCCTCATCACCTTCCATGTCTTCCTCATCTATCTGGTTCTTCTTTAACATAGGTCTTTCAGCTTTTTTTGTTTTCAAAACTTCATAAATTAACACCATCAAGCCCTAGTTAGTAGCATGATCACCTTTTGGATATTTCTGCAAGTTATTAATGGTGAAATCTAACGAGCTGAGCAAGTAGAAAGGTAAATTAACTTTCACCTTATGCCTGAAGTGATTTAAAAGCATAAAATGGTGGCCATAGGCATGGGTGAATCTATTTTCCAACGTAATGTAACTGATTATCACAAACAAAACATACCCCCAAGGCCTGGAAATGCGCTTTGGGTTGTGGTAAGAGGTATCAACCTTAACCAGTCTTGCCTTTTCCTCTTTCATCTCTGGAAATTCCTCCTAGACCTTATTAGATAGCACCCTATCTCTGTAAAACTTAATTCCTTCCATGCTCATGCCCGTAGCTTCCGTAATTATCTCCTTAGTGACCTCCATTTGCTAATTTCCCACCAGAATCTTGCCATTTTTCCAGGATTTGGTGAATATCCTAGAAATAGAGGGATTTCTACCATGAATTTTTTCCAAGAAAACCTCCATCCCTCCATCTTTCAAAATCTTCCAAACTGTTGGCATATTCCTCCATTCTTCACAATTCACTGGCTTAACTCTTTTCTTACTGCCTCCCATCTTTCTTCTTTGTATTAAATTTTTACCTCTGCGATAACTGTTGAGAATGTCGTTATTACCACTCCTCGTTCTCAGCAAAACCAAAACCACCCAGAAAGTGTGCCACTTATAGCTCGTAATCAACACAGGATACTTTCACATAAAATGGTAATAATGGCATATCACTTCTGCATCAAAATTCTTTATGACACTTACCATTTATAATTGTGTTTCTGTTTACTCCTCAAACGGTCACTATCAAGTAATAATTTGACTTGGGGTGATCCCACAATAGTGGGTTACACTTTTTCAGGAGGAAGGATTTCACCTCGAAAGGCGTGGCCCACAAAAAAACAAATCATACTTTCGATCGGAACAAGCTAAAACTTTCGATCGGAAGTGAGTAACTTACAATCAAAAGTATGAAAAATGGGTACTTTCGATCGTAAGTTACTTTCGATCGAAAGTAGGTAAGTACTTTTGATCGAAAGCACTTTTCAAAAGTACTTTTTTACTTTCGATTGAAAGTACTTACCTACTTTCGATCGAAAGTAGGTTAGGTATTTTTAGCGGCATTTAAACAACTCGCCAAAATAATCATTTTCACTGTTTCGGCTGGGTTGAAATTGTGGGGGCTTCCGAATTACCGAACGTTGCCAATAGGTTTTTCACATTTCTATTTGTATTTTTTTATTGTTTGTTAATATATATTGTTTGTATATATGCATGTATATTGTTTTTTATATACATTGTTTGTATATATTCATATATATGTATATATATGCATATATGTGTATATACATATATATATATACATGTATATATATACATATACATATATATATATATATACATGTATATATATATATAAATATATA
>MU215346.1:146224-166191 GCA_018584345.1 Thuja plicata
GCTGGTGGAGTACCCAATCTAGAATTTCACATCCTTTCGATCACATTTCTTATGCTACGTTCTCCACAAGGTACCTATTGATTGACATTTAGAAATTGAAACCTTGGCTTATAATCTATTTAGTTTTATTTAGAGAAAAGTAAAATCATCAGAAACATCTTTTATGGGGTTACGACAATCGCAATCCTAGGGAACAACGTTTAAATATTTCAGAGGACACCTATGCTAGATATGTGTAATAAATTGGTTACTAAGCAAGCTAAAGTTTTCCTCTCCTTGAGAACCAAACCAGAAGGATTTATAGACAAAAAGATGGAAATTGAGGGGGATTTGAAAATCATCATTGAGGCAGTCCAAGGCACCTTCAAGGTGGGGTGGAAAGTGGACCCTATTTTAACTGACATTCGGGGCTTTATTGGTAGGTGGGAAATGGTTAATATTAGACACACCTATAGGGAAAGGAATTTTGTTGTGGACTCCATGGTCGTTGCTGGTCTATTGTTCGACAGACTTCATTGTTAAAGGGCTATCAGTTAGGTCCCTAGGTCTACTCAAGACTTGTTTTGACAGGAAATGAACAATGGTAGGGCTATCAGTTAGGTCCCTAGGTCTACTCAAGACTTGTTTTGACGGGAAATGAACAATGGTAACAACACTCACTATGATGTTTGAAATCCATTTTTTGATTTGGTCGCCTAAGGCTGGGCCCACCACCTTGCCCTCTCCTGCCACTTGTGTTAGGTTTGATGTGATTTGCCACCTGACGAGCAACAAAGGTTTTATGATCATTACTTGGGTGCGAATGTGGCCATTCCTCAATCCAAAAGTTTTAATGTATCATTATTTTGATAAGTTGCTTTCATGGCAAGTGTGAAATATAGAGGGTTGTCATAGATTTGGGGCAGTTTTTTTATGGCTTTTGCAGTTCACAACGCCATTCTCACATGCTTGCTCTCCTTGTGGATATGGCAAAGCTTGTTGAGGGATAATGTAATTACTACCCTATTAATGGGTTTATGATGCAGGAGCATCTTGGGTTCTTTAGAAATTCTGATCAACCAAAAATATATTTATTTTAGTTCAGTAGCTTGTTGGAGGCCGCTCGGTAAAGTGTTTGGTAACTGTTGTTGCTCGGTTACTTGTTCTGTCTTGCTTTAATCACGGGTCTCGGTGAATGTTCTGACTGCTTAGTTGGGTTTTCATTGAGTTGTTTCTGTTGCTCGGTTACCTTCTTACCGAGTTGTTGCTCTTACTCGGTTGGTCTTCACCGAGTTGTTCTTGTTGCTCGGCCGACTTCTTATCGAGTTGTTTATCTTGTTCTGGCAGACTTGTGCATTTAATTTCCGTAGTGTAATTAATGTGGGATCTCTCATTGGGACGTGTGTGGACCTAAATCTGGGTCTTTTTTATTTCCTATGTTGGATCTTTAGGATTTGAGTGTCGACCTCTTTGGTGGACTCTTGTAGATATTTAGTTTTTGTTCTTAGATTAGGAAATAAGTTTGTAATAGAATAAATAGTATTAGGAGATTCAGATCGCAGGTATGTGACCTCGCATGTCTCAAGATTATTTTATAAACATTTGAATGTATATGGCCGAAATCGGGAAGGCCTTACAACCCGACATGTAATGAGTTTGATGAAATAATATAAGTTCTGCTATTTCCTCTCTCCTTTTCTCTGTGGTTTCTCCTGTGTTGTTCTGCAAGTTGGTTTGGATAGCTGGGAGTGCCTTGGGCCCCTATTCTCCATGCCTTCCTTGTGTCAGTGGTATCCGAGTGAAGGTGAGATCTAGGTTCCTTCTTATAAGCCCTAAACCTAGTTGGTTGATATTGTTGTGGGGTAGCAGATTGTGATCTGACCTACAATTGCAGAGGGTTCCAAGATGGTTCGTGGGAGAGGAAATGTAGATCCAGGTCTAGCTGATATGTTAAGTCAAGTGGCTGCAAGATTGGAAGCTGCTGAGACAACCCAACGCAGAGGAGGACATCTTGAAGATGTTAGTGATGATGAATTGGAAGAAGTGGAAGGAGAAGTTTCACTTGCACCTGTGATGGATCGGGAAGAAGAGAGATTCTTGTGAGCATTGATAAGCTTGAAGTCCACACCTCAGTTTTATCGTCCTGAGTATAGTGGAAAATTGGATTCTGATGAATTGATAGATTGGATAACTAAGATGGAAAAAAACTTTGAATATGAGAATGTATTAGAGGAGAAGGAAGTAAATATTGCAAGTACAAAGTTGAAAGGTCATGCATCCTTGTGGTGGGAGCATTTGCAATTGGATCGAAAGAAGAAGGGTAAAGACAAGATCAAGGTATGGGACAAGATGGTAAACAAATTGAAATGCAATTTTCTACCTTGTGATTACTAGATTAACCTAGTAGGGAGAATGCAAATTTTGAAGCAGAAAGATAGCTCGCTAAAAGATTATACTGAGGAATTTTACAGATTAGACATTAGATCTGGACATGTTGAAGATGAAGTGGAAAGAATAGCAATATATCTGAATGGATTAAGAAGTTCTATACAAGATGAGATCAACTTAGTAAAGATGGAGAGCTTTGAAGAGGCATATCCGTTTACCCTAAAAGCTGAGGAGAAACTGAACAAAAGATATGAACAAAGGCAAAGAGGAAGAGGTGGTAGATTCCCTAGAGGAAGAGGTAGATCTCATGGTGAAAACAATAGATCTGAACCAGACAAGACAATTTCAGACAGACATCAAGACAAAGGGAAGGCAGAATGGAAAAGTGGAAGTTCATTTTGAGGAAGAGGCAATTACTCCAGAGGCACGGTTATAGCATAAGAGGCTTCCAAGGAACTTGTTACAATTGTGGTAAAGAAGGACATTGATATTTTGAGTATACACATGCAATCAAGAAAGTCGGTAGTAGCAGAAATGCTTTGGTGAAAGAAGAGTCACCAAACAAACCTGAGAAGGAAGGGAATCTAATGATCAGAAGGATACTATGGAGTGAGAAAGATAAGCAAGATCATGTCATGAAAAGTTTGTTCAAGACTAGATGTAGAGTTGCAGATAAGGTTTGGAAAGTAATTGTTGATAGTGGAAGCTCAAAGAATCTGGCATCTGAGGAGATGGTCACAAAGTTGCAGTTGGAAAGAATGAAGCACTCGAAGCCCTATCATATTTCATGGATCAAGGATGAGCATACATTAATGGTGAGCGAACAATGTTTTCTGAATTTGAAAATTGGAAAGTATTATGATAAGGTGTTGTGTGATATTATGCCATTGGATTGTTGTCATATTTTGTTGGGTAGACATTGGCAATATGATAGACATGCTATACATGATGGAAGAGTGAATAGATATACTATTTGGGTTGATGGTAAGAAAAAAAATCTTGTTACCTTTGGTTGAGGAATCTGTTGGTGAGATATGTACATCTGTGCAAGTTTTTCTAATGGAAGGTAGATAATTTGTTAAGGATTTGAAAAGAAATGATATTTGTTATGCTTTGATTCCTAACAAATCGAGTAAGAATACAAAAGATTAAATTCCTGCAGAAGTTGAGAAATCGCTCACCGAGTACAAGGAGATCATTTTAGATAGTGTACATGATGGTTTTCCACCAATGAGAGATATTAGTCATTGTATAGATTTGATTCCTGGAGCTAGTTTACCGAATAAGGCGCCACATCGATTGACACCAACTGAGAATGAAGAACTCAACTGAAAAGTTCATGAGTTGTTGAATAAGGGTTTAATCATAGAAAGTTTGAGTCCATGTGCAATACCATCTATATTACACCTAAGAAGAATGGTGAATGTGCACTAATTCAAGAACAATCAATAAAATCATAGTTAAGTATAGGTTTCCTATACCGAGGATGGATGATATAATGGATTGTTTGAGTGGAGCAAAATATTTTACCAAGATTGATTTGAAGAGTGGATATCATAATATCAGAATAAGAGAAGGTGATGAGTGGAAGACTGCTTTCAAGACAAAAGAAGGTTTGTATGAGTGGTTAGTTATGCCTTTTGGTTTAACTATTGCACTGAGTACATTTATGAGGTAAATCAATGAGGTTCTGAAGAAATTCTTGAATAAATGTGTAATTGTATACTTGGATGATATTTTGATATTCAGTAAGACTAGAGAAGAGCATTTGATGCACATAAGACAAGTATTGCAGAGATTGAAGGAGGAAAAGTTGCTGATAAATCTCAAAAAGTGTTCCTTCGTGAAAGAAGAACTTGTGTATTTAGGTTTTGTGATTTTAGCTGATGGTTTGAAGATGGATCCTGAGAAGGTTGAAGCTATACTTAGTTGGCCTACACATGAGAATTTCAGTGAGGTAAGATTGTTTCATGGATTGGCAAGTTTTTATAGGAAGTTTATCAAAAATTTTAGTTCTATTTGTAATGCTACGGCTGAGACAATGAGAGGAGACAAAAGAGAATTCAAATGGACACATGGAGCTGATAAGAGTTTTGAGACTTTGAAGCAGAAGGTTGTTAAATTTCCTGTGTTAGCCTTACCTGATTTCGATAAGGTATTTGAATTTGAATGTGATGCAAGTGGAAGTGCAATAGGAGCTGTGTTGACTCAAGAAAGTAAACCCGTTGCTTTCTTTAGTGAAAAGTTGAATGATGCTAAAAGGAAATATTCTGTCTATGATCAAGAATTCTATGCTATTGTTCAAGCTCGGAAGAAATGGACACATTATTTGATGCCAAATGAATTTGTGTTGTATAATGATCATAAGGCTTTACAATACTTGGGTAGTCAGAATAAGTTGAATCAGAGACATCTAAAATGGGTAGAGTATTTGCAGAATTTCACATTTTTGATAAAGCATAAAAATGGAGTTTCTAACCGAGTTGCTGATGCATTGAGTAGAAG
The DNA here is from genome assembly GCA_018584345.1 of Thuja plicata. Taxonomy (NCBI): domain Eukaryota; kingdom Viridiplantae; phylum Streptophyta; class Pinopsida; order Cupressales; family Cupressaceae; genus Thuja; species Thuja plicata. The sequence goes on from MU215346.1 coordinate 151,097, forward strand.
AAGATTTTTTTTTGACTAAAGTGAGAATTGAAGTTCATGGTTTTGATGACATGAAGCATTTGTATGAAAATGATCCTGATTTTTTTGAGCATTGAAGAGTGTGCAAAGCACCTATTCCAAATCAACCAAGTAAGTATGAAGACTATTTCATTCAAGAAGATATGTTGTTCAAAGGTATTCAGTTGTGCATACCAAGAGGAACAATGAGAACTAATTTGATAAAGGAAAAAACATAGCAGTGGTTTGTCTAGACATTTTAGTATTGATAAAACATTGAGTTTCCTGAAGGAAAGGTATTTTTGGCCTCAGTTGTATAAGGATGTTCAGAAATTTGTGAAAAGTTGTGGAGTTTGTTAAGTTGCAAAAGGAGTAAGTCAGAATACTGGGTTGTATACACCGATTTCTGTTCCAGAGAAACCTTGGAGTGATATCAACATGGATTTTGTTCTTGGCTTACTGAGGACAACAAGAGGTAATGATTCCATATTTGTTGTTGTGGGTAGATTTTCTAAGATGAAAAATTTCATACCATGTAAGAAAACATTAGATGCAGTACGTATAGCATATCTTTTCCTTAATTTAAATTGCATGGATTACCAAGGAGTATCATCTCTGGCCGAGACTGTAAGTTTGTCAGCTACTCTTGGAAAACACTTTGGAAGAAGTTGGACATCGAGCTGAAGTATAGTTCTACATTTCATCCACATACTGATGGACAAACAAAGGTTGTAAATTGAACTTTGGGTAACCTGTTAAGATGCTTAGTTGGAGGCACACTAAGTAATTGGGATTTGATGTTAGCACAAGCAGAGTTTGCATATAACAGTTCAGTAAATAGAAGTACTGGAAAGACACCTTTTGAGATTGTTTATGGCACACAACCGAGAGGTATATCAGACTTGAGAGACATTGTTGGAGAAGAGAAAAGAAGTGTTGAACCAGAAAAGTTTGCTGAGTTCATGGAGACATTGCATGAGGAGGTAAAACATAAGTTGGAGCAAAGTAATTAAAAATACAAGGATAGTGCAGATAGATTAAGGAGATAAAACTTTTGAAGTTGGTGATGCAGTTATGGTTCATTTGAAGAAAGGCAAATTTCCTATTGGAACATATGGAAAATTGAAGATGAAGAAGTTTGGTCCTTGCAAAATATTGAGAAGATTTGACAGTGGAAATGATTATGCAGTAGAATTACTGGATGACATGGATATATCACCTATATTCAATATTTCAGATTTGTACGAGTATCATGAACCTGATGAAGAAGTGACAGTACCGAGTGCTTATCCTAAGAAACATATAGAGGAAGTTGAGCTGATTTTAAAACAAAGAGTTGGAAAAAGTACAAGAGGAAATGGATAGATGGAGTATCTGATAAAATGGAAGAATAGACCGATTGAGGACTCATCTTGGATTTCTCAATCTGAGTTGGATTCAATTCAAGTTGGACCTAACACATGATTCAGAGAATCATTTCTTTCAACCTTGGGTGTCTGATGCAGGAGCATCTTGGTTTCTTTGGCAATCCCAATCAACCAAAATATATTTATTTTAGTAGTAGCTTGTTGGAGGCCGCTCGATAAAGTGTTCGGTAAATGTTGTTGCTTGGTTGATTGTTCTGTCTTGCTTTATCAACAGGTCTCGGTGAATGTTTTGGCTGCTCAATTGGGTTTTCACTGAGTTGTTTTTGTTGCTCGGTTACCTTCTAATGAGTCATTGTTGTTTCTCTGTTGGTCTTCACCAAGTTGTTCCTGTTGCTCGGTCAGCTTCTCAGCGAGTTGTTTATCTTGTTCTGGATGACTTCTGCATTTAATTTCTGTAGTGTAATTAACGTGGGATCTCTCATTGGGATGTGTGTGGACCTAAATCTGGGTCTTTGCTATTTCCTATGTTGGATCTTTAGGATTTGAGCACCGACCTCTTTGGTGGACTCTTGTATATATTTGGTTTTTATTCTTAGATTAGGCAATAAGTTGGTAATAGAAGAGATAGTATTAGGAGATTCAGATCACAGGTTTGTGATCTCGCATGTATCAAGATTATTCTATAAACATTTGAGTGTATATGGCCGAAACCGGGAAGGCCTTACAACCCAACATGTAATGAGTTTGATGAATTAATATAAGTTTTGCTATTTCTTCTCTCCTTTTCTGTGCGGTTGCTTCTGTGTTGTTCTGCAAGTTGGTTTGGATATCTGGGAGTGCCTTGGGCCCCTGTTCTCCATGCCCTCCTTGCGTCAGTTTAATTATGGGTTGATTACTTCTATGCTAAGCCACAATTTTTACTGTGCGAAAATCTATACATTCTCGACTTTTCACTGGAGTTGTTTTAGCAAGAGTGGTTTCACCTAGTTTTTTCGTAGAGGTTTTTTTTTTTTTTTTCTACACAGGAATTCCCCCAAGAGCCACATTTTATTCCTTCGATGGGTGCCCTTGTTGCTTTGCTATCTTGACCTGGAAATGGGTGGAGATAGAAACATAGTGGAACCTGATAAGAATGAGGAGGAATTTACCTCCGACCCGATGGTCACGTACTTCTGCAAGGAAGGCGGTATCTTTCCCTTCATGGAAAATATGACGGGGCATGATGAGATGATCTCCAAACAGTTTGCGATGTCCTGGAATGAAAGGAGGGTTTCAGTAAATGGTATTTCGTTCGAGATTAACGAAAAGGTTTTTGGAAAGGCCACTGGCCTTCCCACCACGGGCTGCAAGTGGAAGAAGACTAGTAAATCCCTGGCCAAGATGGACCTCGTCCAGTTCTTCCAGAACCATGAAGAGATTCCTGTTCCTAAAAATGACGGATATATCATTTCTGACCTCCCTGAGTTTTGGCCAAAGATGTGCAATCTTGTCATAAAGTACTTCACACTGGAGGGACGATATGGGACCTTTTACAATTACCATTTGCCTTTTTTAAACCACCTAAGGCATAAAATTTTAATTTCCATTCCATTTTTTCTTTTACACTCCATGGAAAGTAATGTGGTCGATGTTGTTGAAGCCAAGTCTTTAGGGAAGAAGTCGATTATCCTTCACCATGGCCTTATGTTGAGGCTGTATACTTTTCACTGTGCCCTCTATCCTCCTCCCACTATCTCTCTGGCCCATAACACCAAACCTCCTCCGCCCTCGGTTTCTCTGGACAAGGGTTTTGCTACTCCTTCTGGTTCTAAAGGTTGTTATACCCCTGTCGCTAGCCCCAATTCCTCTGAAACTCACCCGACCCCTGATTCCCTGGCTGGCTCCAAGCGAGACCATACCCCTGAAGCCCCTAACCAACACCCCACTAAAAAAAAGCAAAAATATTTTAATTAATCTGGACTCCACTGAGATTGTGGACCCCCAACATGGCCAAACTCGCCACTCTACTAGACTAGCGAAGGAAAAGGGTAAAAAAACCATAAAAATATGTTGAACCAGGAGGAAGTCTCGGTGGGCTCTGACAACCGTGAAGGTGCGGATAATATTTTGAACCTGATGGAGGCAAAATATATCAACCTGAACATTTCTACAAAGGAGGCGGGGGAGACGAAGATTCTCTTGGAAGAGGTTGTTAAGACGGGCACCGACGGGGTGGTGGGCAAATTTAAACACCAAATTGCCCAACTGGAGAAAAATGTGGCCCAACTGAAGGTGTGTATGGAGGAAACCAATAAACAGCTTATGGACGTCAACAAGTTTGCGCCGAAGGTCATGCATGCTTCCTCAACCACCCTCTGTATGTTAAATGGGAAGGCTTTTGATGGACAAGTGGTGAAGGAGGATAACTCTCGTGAACTCTTCAGGGTTCCGCATGAGGAGTGGGTGGACTTGCTGTTGTCGAAGAGCTTATGGAAAGGAAACTGACCCTGCTTCTGGTTTCTGGAGATGTCGCGGCTAACCCTTTAGCCTATGGGTTCTTTTTTGGTTATAGTTTTAATGCTAAGACTTTTATGATGGTTTTTCAGCCCTATGAGGCAAATTTTTAATATGTTAAAGCTCTATACTCTTAACTCGGTGGTTTTTGATACTAAACATATATGTTGGTGCTCTAGTTTCTTTATTTTAATTTTTGATAGAGGTAGATGACTGTGCTGATTTGCTTTGACTCACACTCTAGGTTTGGTTAATATGTTGTTAATTCTCCTCTACAGTGTTGTTTATGTACCTCAGGCCAACACCCTCTTGCTGGTGCTTTTATAAAAAACAAGACACCAATATTTTTATGTGGAAAACACTTATAGATGGGAGACACCTTAGCCTTAACCCATTTTTCAAGTTAACAAAACCACTATTCTTTTAGCATGCTATTTGTAGAGAGACTTATTTCCATGTGACCATCTATAGAAGCTACTAGAACATTATTTTACATTCTTACTCACTAAACAATGGAGGCCATTAAGGAATCCATTGACATTAACCACGAGAGCTTGACTTTAGTCACACAAATTGGTAGCTTCATATTTCATATTTAATTTCTACTACTTACTCAACCTGGTAGTAGTGACATAAATATTTTTGGAGCTCCAATATAGACTTGGGTTGGATGTAATACTATTGAAACATTGGAAAACCTTGCTAGATAATTTGTTAGTGATCATGGATGAATTCATAGGCGTAGCTTTCACAAGACTTGTTTATAATCTTCATGCAATCTAAAAAGTTCTTTAAATTGGACATAGCTTAAACTTTTTTGAATAAATTTCACACTCATTTCGTTACTTTTCATCCTTTTGCAAATAAATTTTTATTCAAGTATATCTAATAGATCACACAATTTATTTTTAATATAGAATCTTAGATCTACCTACGAGAACCTAAAATCTTAATATAACTTTACCAACCTTTACCAACCTTTAGAACTACAAGACATATATATGCACTTAAACATTACACTCATAACCTTGAACAAAACAATGAATGATAAATGAAAGAAACAATCCAAAATTTTAAAATCCATAAGAAGTTTAGTAGATAATCCAAACTCTAATAATCTAATTTGACAATAATGAAGGCGTAAGGGCAATCTGATGGCGGTGGCCCCAAAATGGGAAAAATGGGGAGGGGAAAGAGACCTTTTTACCATTACGACAATGTCGCCGGTAATTCTGATTGTGTTGGTGATGGAGTACCCAATGTCGAATTTGACGTCCTTTCGATCACGTTTCTTATGCTACGTTCTCCACAAGGTACCTGTTCATTTTCATTTAGAAAACGAAACCTTGGCTTATAATCTAGTTAGTTTTGTTTAGAGAAAAGTAAAATGATCAGAAGCATCTTTTATGGCGTTAAGACAATTGGAATCCTCGGGAACAACGTTTAAATCGTTCAGAGGACACATGTGCTAGATGTGTAATAAATTGGTTACTAAGCAAACTAAATTTTTCCTCTCCTTGAGAACCTAACGAGAAGGATTTACAGACGAAGCTCCGTTAATGGAAACCTTCCTTACTGCTAACACATCTTAGTCCTTGTAATAAAGGAACAAATTGATGACCCCTTGTTCGTCTATTTTTGCCTTAATGTCGGGAACCTCAAGACCCATTTGGAAATAATTTGTGGAAGGTCCGCCGACGTAGGAACCCGATCTTTTGGCTTAGATTGACGGCCCCAGTCCAGAATCGGGAAAGCCGGCAGTGTATATATTTCAATCCTGTTGTATATATTGTTTTTTTCTTTTGGTGAAGGGTTTTTAGTTGTTAAATTCCTCCTTGCCTTCTGTACATACAGGGTTTTACCCAATCGGCGTTTAAACCTGCTGTTTTTAGTTTTCGAAATTTAATTTTCTCATTTTAAATAATTCTGAGGTTGGTAAGGGCCAGGACTCGAAACGCAAGACGGCCTAGCTAAGTTTAATGATCTTATATAGCCAAATTTGTAAGATTGAATGATAGGCCTGAAAATTTCAAGCAGGATACAACAATCCTAAGATTTACACAGGGTTTCCTCTGGCGAAAACTGCCATGGCGGGAAAAAGGGGCGGCAGCGGCTATGGGCTGTTGGCAATGTTGTTGTTATTAACAATGGCTTGGATTGCAACTCCGGCCATGGGAAAATTTGTGGTGGAGAAAAACAATTTAGGGGTAACTTCGCCGGATAATATTAAGGGTACATATGACAGCGCTATAGGCAATTTTGGTATTCCTCAGTATGGCGGATCAATGATCGGGACTGCGGTTTACCGTGAAGAGAATCACAAGGCCTGCCAGGGATTTGATAAATCGGTGGACTTTAAACCAAAACCTGGAGAACTTCCTACTATTGTTTTGGTCGACCGTGGAGGCAAGTTTTCAGCCTTCCTGCTAATCTCTCTCTCTCTTTCTCAACTATATAATTGAAAAGCTCTTCTACCGATTAAAGTTGCATGGATTCTGTAATTCTGCTATTGCTTTGCTTGTAAAGATTAGTAGCCCTATTGTGTAATATTTTTTACCTTATGTATTTTGTTTTTATTTTTAACTTGTCTTATTGTTAGTTTCAAAGGACCCTTATTAAGTGCTGTGCCGGTAGATTTTTGTTGATTGTTGAGTTTGACACCAACCGTAGACCTGGATTGTTTTGTTTTTCATATTGAAAATTTCGAAATTTTGACGGTTTTCGTCATTATAAACTTTCTTTTAAATTGGGTTGGTGAATTGAGAATTTATCTGCTCCACAAATTGAATGAGTTGTAATAATAAGGAAATTTTCAAATAGCCTTTTATTCACCCATTCAATCGTTTTGGTTCTCTCCTTTTGAGCATATCACCATTATCCTTGAATGAATTACTATTAAAGAATGATGGATATCCAACAGCAAGAAGGTTGAAATGCATTTGACAATTCCATCCAGCATCAATAAGCTCCCTTATTGGCACGTATCTGCTCTAACCATTATGCATTTTGGTCCTTGGACCATGTTACCTCCTTTTTACTCTGTCCTTGGCATCATAATGATAACCCACAAGGAGATTTTCACCGTCAACCAATCTCAGCACTTTGACCAAAAGTGGTGAAATTTGCACAGGCTTATGTGCATTCATCCAAAATGACGCATGAAAAACATGGCATGCAATGGTGATACTATTCATGTGATTTACAAAACTACATTCAACACAGTCTGATAAAATATACATGCTTTTCAAGTTCGTCTTTTGACACATAAATTCTTCAATGCAAGGAAGTGAGTAGAAAACCTTGTCGCACCTGGTTGAATGATCTCCTTTACCTCAGTGAAGCATCTCATAACGCTGAGCACCCCGGTGTGATTATATATGAATTTATTGATTGATCTTTCCTCAATTGTAGAATTAATTATGGAAGTATGCAAATGTCTTCTAAGATTAAATCAAGACAATATGTTGTGCATGGTCCTTACAACATGAACACATGCACTTTTTTTATTATTACAAATTTGATGACTGTCTCACAATTTGCTGCATTATGTGTTATAAATTGCACAGCATATTTTGACTCAACCTCTATCACTATCTCATCAAATGTAAAAAGACAAGTGGGTAAATTTATTTTTGTTAGATGCACACATGGATTTGAGGAAGATCACGCGGCTTTCATTTTGTTAGGTTAACATTGTGTGATTTTTCTGCGAGTTCACCTATCTGACATTAGAGTGCAACCTGTCTTTGCTTATTCCTTGTGATGCTGCTCGAATACCTAACTAATGTTATGCAGCACATCTTTTATCATATAAATTCCAGGGCTATCATATGATGGGGCTTTTAAAAGTAGGATGTACAATAGCAATGGTATAAATCATTGCTTGCTAATAAGAGTTCATGCAAACATTGGATGAGATGCTTGAGTAATGCCCAAAATTGGCTATAAGTTTTTTAACTTGAGCATAAACATTCTTTCTCCAGCCCATGCTCTCCAATGATAGTCGGGTTTCAGGTATGATATATGTTGCAAAAAAATATACATTCCACCACTAGTATTAGTTTTTTTGCAGAAGATTAGTGCAGCAAAAGTGTTGGCGTGAGTTTGTCATGGAAGTTCCTTCTCAGCCAAAGATCCATTGCCAACTTCAGTGGCAATGGATCATCTTTTTGCCGATTCCATTGTAGTACTTGCCTTTTAGAATTTTTAACCTTGGTTTATGTAAAGCCTCAAGAGACAATAGTGTTTGGTGGGTTACATCCTTGGGACAAATTCTGCAAGCCTTTACATAATGCTCTGACAACTTTGTTAAATTCCATTTGAAGGAGTTAATTCCTCTACTGTTTTTACTCCTGCAAAAGTATCAATTTAGCTTATGTGAATTGTGCATGGATTTGCAATAGGCTCAGGTGGCATCATGAGCTGAAATAATAAATAAATACATAACCATTGCGTTTAATAAAATATTGAGAAAAAAAAGCATAGTTGATTCGACTGTTTAATAAAAACTTAAAAAATCCAAGGTTACCTGGAGACTTGGAGGTCACCAGTACTGGTACTGGTACTGGTACCCGTACCGGTACCAGTACGGCTATTCTTCAAAAATAGTAGACGGCTACTTGGAGACGGCAATTTTTTTTAATATAATTTAATAATTTGAAATTTCTAAGAAATACCATAGATTCATAACATAGTGCTTTGAAAACAAGAACAATGGAAAGTTATAAGTATGAACATTGAATATTAAAAGTTTAAAGAGTCAAAGACTAATGCTAAATAGTAATGTCATATTAATATAGAGACACGGAAAGTCTCGGAGATGCGTCTCCATTTCCGAGACACGTCTCGAGGGCTGAGACGGGTCTCCGGGTAACACTGAAAAAATCTTATACCTAATTCCAGACTAGATTTTTTTAAGGTTTACAGTTAATTTTACCATAGCTGTCTTTAGGTATACTACACGCAAAGAAACAGTCCTCGGCCCTAAATGCTTTTTTTGTGGGATTAGGGTAGGGTTAGTATATAGCAACTGCACCTTTTAATTTTTATTTTAGTAATTACTAATTACTAAAAAATCCTGACCCTAACCATAAACTAGAATAATAGTTTAAGGTTAAAGCTAGGTTTAAATCATTAAATCAAACCCTTAAAAAAATGTTAGGGCTAGGGTTTATGATATTAGTTTTTGATGTTAGGTTTCAGGGTTAAAAGTAAACATTACATATACTTAAACACTAACTCTAACCCAGAAGAGCTAAACTAAAATATGAAAAGCCCTCATTGGCCTTACCTCTTTCACATGGCAGCTTGAGAATAAGCGAAAGTAATGTGGAAAGGATGAAAACCAGCAATGCTAGAAGCGTAACTTAATTTTTCTGGTCATTCATTCACCTGTTCATTTGTTCACCTTGTGTTGAAACTGAAATTTATTGTTCTTGTAGTGTGAAGTTTGAAAAATGATGCAAAAATGAAAAAAGTAGATTTAAATTTTATGTTGAATAGGGCAAGGGTCTTTTGTTGAAAAAACTGCAGTTTTGGCAATGTTTTCGAAAAGTTGTGTTTTATTGACTAATAGCATTATAGCTGTGGTCAATAGTTTTACATTGCTGGGCAGTTCAGATTCTGTAATGAAATAACTTGCACAAATGAGAAAGATAATACAAAATATGGTGCAAATGCTTTATAATAGCTGAAAGTAACAAGCCACTTGGAGGGGGTGAATCTCCAAATATCTCCAATGAGCACACACTTCACAATATGATGATAAAATAGGACTCACTACCTCCTATAGATACTGTATTTATGCCTAAGATATCACCCAGGGCGACCTAAAAATGATTATATGACTATATAGCTCCAAGGCCAACTTAAATAACTAAATAATAATGTAATAATGATAATATGACTTATTAGGAGTTAAGGTAGCTACAAGCCAATTAGTCATAACCATATGTATACTCTAGGTCTAATGACATAGCATGATCCCAAAGCAAAATTGCAGTTTATTGAATAAACTGTGTTTTTTTGGCAGGTAATAAAAAAACTACATTTTAGTAACTGAAGACTCTGCTCAACAGTTTTGTATGGCTGAAGGGCTCAAAATGATACAGCTCAATGCTGGGCCACATTTAACTGCAGGTTTTCTTGGTTATTACTTCTACAATTCTTAAAACATAGGGTAGCGGAAAGAATTTATTCAAACCATATGGGTAAATGAAAATAGACACTGGGTTGATTGATATTCAAAATAAATAATATAAAACGTATGCACGAAAAAGTTCTTACACTTTTAATCACTGGTTTATTGGTATTTGAAAACTTGAAATTGTTGAAGTCCTGTATCAGTGCAGCTTATTTTCATAGGAACACAAAGCAAGTCCTTTTAAAGAGGAGGTACTGAGGAATAAATTTGGATGCCATGATCACCCGTGTTATGTGGGCAATTCAGTGTGTTAAAAGTTTTTTTAAACTTTGTTGAATTAATTGGCAGAACTTGCACATCTATCATGTATATCATTATATGTTTGATTTTCAAAGTAATTTGAACTGTCCTCTGCGTTGACAGTTCTTCACAGGAAGTTTGACGTGATTCTTTCTTATATTGTGAAATAAGTAACTTATGAATACAATGACGATACAGTATAATATTTGCTAATTTAGAAATTTCTCACAGTGGATTTACTTACTTTGAGATTGATAATTGGTGAATCTATCAATCACAGCCCATTAGATGAGTTGATTTAGAACTTACTCATTTTTGTCAGTTTGTTCAATAAAACATTTAGAGATTTAAAAAAAATTTAAATGCTTATAAGAAAACATGTAAATACTGAATGGGCCAAAAAATAGCTTCTGAATTTTGTGATTTGATGATTTTATATTTCAAATACCAGTATTTTGAAAATTTACATTTCCATTAATACCACATGTTTTCATCTTTAAAGATTCGTTCAACACATGAATTAATTTTTAGCCTTACCTTGAATGCTTTTGACATTCTTGATCATGAGACAATTTTATTCTCTTTGTTTACTTTTAATTTTTTAAATGATAAAATACTGAATCTTTTGTCTACTTATTTGGTTGAATTTTGATTGTCAAGACTCAACATTTTGTTTATTTTATCTGAATTGAGCCTTCTGCCCTTTCATTGCAGATTGCTTTTTTGCTTTGAAAGTCTGGAATGCTCAGAATGTTGGGGCAGCGGCTGTCCTTGTGGTTGATGAGAAGGAAGAACCTTTGATAACTATGGATTTACCTGATGAAGGTGGTTCAGGTTATGAACAGAATATCACTATTCCCTCTGCACTCATTGAGAAGAAATTAGGTGACAAACTCAAAGAAGCTATTAGTAAGGGGGATATGGTCAATATTAATTTGGACTGGAGAGAGTCTGTTCCACACACAGATGAACGTGTGGAGTATGAGTTGTGGACAAATAGCAACGATGAATGTGGAATGAAGTGTGATATACAGATGGAGTTTTTAAAGAATTTCAAAGGAGCTGCGCAAATTCTTGAGAAAAATGGGTACACACAATTTACTCCTCACTATATCACTTGGTACTGCCCTCAGGCCTTTACAGTCAGCAAGCAATGCAAAGCTCAATGCATTAATAATGGAAGATACTGTGCACCTGATCCAGAACAGGATTTTAATCGGGGGTATGATGGTAAAGATGTGGTGGCTGAAAATCTGAGACAACTGTGTGTTTTTAATGTTGCTAAAGAGGATAACAGACCATGGGTTTGGTGGGACTATGTCACTGATTTCCACATCAGGTGTCCAATGAAGGACAAAAAATATAACAAAGAATGTGCAGATGGTGTCATCAAATCTCTAGGTATTCGTTTTTAGTTTTCCTTAAAACTATACCAGTTGAAGGCCTTAAATTTGTCTGTTTTGATTCTTGAATATTCAAATGAAATTAAGTACTAAGAATATGATTAGATGATGTTCCTGTTCATTATCATCAAATGCTTTGGCAGGTCTGGACAGGAAGAAGGTAGAAAAGTGCATGGGGGATCCAAATGCTGATACTGAAAACCCTATTTTGAAAGCTGAGCAAGATGCACAGGTTAGCTTACAAGTAAATTTTTCTGTTATGACAAGTTCTATTCAGTTGCAAATGAAAATTCTTCATAAAATATTTGTCAGAATTTGCTAATCTATTTTGTTTAAACATTGTTTTTGTGTCTGTCCTTGGGTTGGGGATTCCTCAGGTTGGACATGGATCTCGTGGTGATGTCACAATATTGCCCACTCTTGTTATTAACGACATACAATACAGAGGTTGAGATTATTACCATTAAGTATATCTTGTTGTTCTTGAATACACATGAGCATTAGTGTGGCATACTCACATGTTCTTATTGCAGGAAAACTGGACAAAGGAGCTGTCATGAAAGCAATTTGTGCTGGTTATAAGGAGACCACTGAACCTGCAGTTTGCTTGAATGATGGTGAGATTCAATTTTATCAGGGTAGATTTAGATATTTCATGAGTTAAGGGTTAAGTAACTGTTTGTATTGACATGAAATAGTGCAAAATACAATTGTATATTCATTGGATAGCATAGGCATTTTCTGCATGAAGCAGATGGTTACATAATAATGACTATATTGAAAGTAACTTATAATGTGATCTGAGCCCAGACATGGAGACAAACGAATGTCTGGTAAATAATGGCGGTTGCTGGCAGGATAAAAAGGCAAATTTAACAGCCTGCAAGGTATAGAGTTTGTAATTTTTCTTACAGTAAGTTTACTTTTATTGCTGTTTCAATTGAATGCTATGAATATCTACGGCCTTTCATTTTGCAGGATACTTTTAGGGGAAGGGTCTGTGAGTGCCCTCTGGTTGATGCTGTTCAGTTCAAGGGAGATGGCTATACCCACTGTGATGGTTCGTAATTTGTTATTTAATACATTTACATAAATTGTTTTCCATATATTTGTTATTTAATAAAAAAGTAATTTGAATATGCATCCTTTCATTCATGTTTTCTACACGATCTTTATGATTTTATAATCATAGTAAAGGTGTTATTCCATGTCATGGTTTTGTGATCTAGGTAAGAAGTCTCAACAAAAAGCTTCGGGTGGTGGTGCCATAATTTTTATGCTGTTTTTGGTGTGTGTTGTTGCTATTGGAGGTTACATATACTATAAATACAGATTCAGAGTAAGTTAATAGTTGATAATTTTATTGATTTCATTGTTTTATGTTGAAGGACTTAGGATTTATGCTTGCTTTTTATGTGTTAATTACAATTGATATATATATTTTCTCTTCTCATTTTGCAGTCATATGTGGACGCTGAAATTAGAGCCATAATGGCACAATACATGCCTCTTGACAGTCAGGAAGGGAATCCTAATCATATTATCAGTGAAACGTTATAAAAAATGGTACAGTACATATTGCTATATTTATGTTTGATTGTACCAAATTCAGTGTTTTCATTGTAGTTATTGACATCTATTTTATAATGATTATAGGTGATTTCTCAACTTCAGACATGCTGAAAAGTTTTTTTCTTTGTTATTCAATTTTGCAGGCATCATACAAATTTAAATTTGGGGTCAATTCTGCAGACGATTCTACAGATTTTGTTCTGAAGTGATGTTCTTGTACATTATAATTGTGGGACGCAATGTCTAAGGTTTTTTTTGATCATACAAGCTGACTATAATGCAGTTCTCTTTGAATGTTCACTGTATAAGCTTTATGCTCACAATTGGACTGTGTATTGAGTCCAGGGTTAGTATTAGATAAATAACACTTTAGTTTCAGGAATGCTGTATATGCTTGTTGAGTCGTAAAAGGCACAACAGTACAGTTTGCAATAATGGGGAAAAAATTAAAGTAGAATGATGTTTGTTTGAAGGCTGACCACTACTAAAACATCAGGAGCAGCATAGATTAATGCTTTTATAATAACTTGACAATATTTTTGTATTAACATAGTAGAAGTAGCTGGGTTACATCACTGAATATATGTTGGTTGAGTCACCTTACAATTTTACATCCTTACAGTAAATACAGAAAACTATAAGGCAGTACCAGAGTAGCTACCTATAGAGAACAATTACTTGCAATTTGAAGTAGCTACCTATTGAATACATATACTTATAGCTTGAAGTAACCTACAGTCTATATTGTCTGTTAATACAAAAAGATTCAAAATTAGCTTCAAAAGAAGTGTCCTTCCAAACATCTGATAGTATTCTGTCATTGACTCATTCCTCCTACTCCATATGTGCTGGTGGCGTTTGAGCATGGAGATCTTTGTTTGTGTCAGCATATCTATCTTCAATACTTAGACCTTTGATTTACTGGTTAAGATTATCAATTTCTCTCTGGCTGAGCATGTCCTTGTGGATAGAAAAGTATTGACATGAGACTAAGTCCTCCTTGTGGATCAAGATCTGTCCTTCCTGCATCGGCACCATGAATCTGTCTCTGGGTAATTCTAAAGCAGCAGCAACCTGTGACATGATTTGAAAATGTACGAGTTTACATCCAAACTCAGTAAGCTGTCTCCTTCTCTTTTGAAAAATCTCTCCATTTAGCTCCTTCCAAAGAAACCATAAAATTTCACAAGTTAAAATAGACCGGAAAGTGTTAGTTTTAAGATCAAAAGACTCCACATAGCCGGCTAAGATTCTAAGATTTCACTCCAAGAGAGACCAGGTCTACTGTTCCAAACAATGGGTGACCTAAAAAAAATAGACCTGACTCCACGGGCAAAGATACAATAAAAAAAAAGATGTTCATAAGATTCAGGGACAGAACACATGCCACAAATAATAGGATTACCTAAATCTTGAGGTAAGGTATTACCAACAGCAAGTTTTCTCAAGAGCAGTAACCACCGAAAACAAGATTTTTTTGGCTCACAAGGAGAATGCCAGAAAAAGTTAAAGATAAATTGCCACCTAGAGACCGAACACCCCAACCCCCAGCCATGGTTCACCCTGTTAAAAAATACAGCAGTCATCCTTGAGCATATTATAAATTTTAAAATTTGCTTAGTAGAAACCTTACTAAGCTGATTGCCATCTTTCCATTTGGTCCACTGCAGAAACTGATTAGTATTCATAGTATGCCGGGGAAGAATTTGCCCACAGCTTTAGCAATAATAGAATAAGTTTTCTTCTGAGAGTTAGGAATGTGAAATTTATCTGAGATTTCATTCCAATACCCTAACCTATTGTCAACCAAAATATCCTTGA
>MU215346.1:166241-182176 GCA_018584345.1 Thuja plicata
CCCACAGCTTTAGCAATAATAGAATAAGTTTTCTTCTGAGAGTTAGGAATGTGAAATTTATCTGAGATTTCATTCCAATACCCTAACCTATTGTCAACCAAAATATCCTTGACTAAAGAGATGCCATTTTTATTCCAGTTTTTAGCAGAACAGCTTTGGGTTAATGCAAGAGGTTTACCATTAGCTTCCATTCCCCCACCAAATAGATCTATCTAGAACAGAATAGGTAGGAGAACCACCACTTGCACCCCTGAATAGGATAAGGCTTCTAACCTGGGACCAGGCCTGCCAAATAGATTGAAAAACTTTGGAGCCAAACACCGATAATTGAAAGTTCATTTGATTTCCAGTTTTAAATCTCGTTTTCTTGATAACACTTGAAAGGCTGGATGTGTTCATTTGATTTCCAGTTTTAAATCTCGTTTTCTTAACTTTGTAGGTTATATAAATAATTCAAATTTTTGACGTTATAATGAAAATGTCCAAATTTCACACATGATAGCATTGGCAATCATTGACTTGGGGCATTATCATGTCATATTTTGGCAAACCAAGCAAAACCTCTTTTTCTAATTGGACTCTGCAATTACTTATGGGGATGGGACCACCTCTATTATTGGATTTTAGCATATTTGGGCTGTCTTCGTTAATGGGCATAATTTGAAACGTTGACTGTTTTTAGTTTGAGATCATTGATTTAGTCGAGAATCCTGATTAATGGTCGATGGCATAACTGAAGTTCATTGTTCTCTCCGATTTTTGTTATGTACTTTTCCTAAAATATGACAATATTTTCTTGCAAGTGCAGTGTTAACGACTTATGGTTATATGACAATGAAAATGGTCTTTAATCTCTTCTGAAAAGCATAATGTAAAGCATATGAAGGTTTTACCATCTTTTGTGGATGCATTAAATGAGCCTTTGTACAGGCGGTGGATGATTCTGAGATGCATTCTGCTTTTTAATCTTTAGAAACAACTGTAATTGCATTTTTATCTTTTGTCGATGCAAATCTATCCAATATAGAGAGGTAAGTCTGAATTCATCTGAATCATAGATTTGAGGAAGTTGTTAATGCGCATGAGATTAGGTCAGAAATGAAGAAGTTCAGCCAATCTCATGGGTTTAAAGATTGACATAGTTCACTACTTAGTTTTACAGGCTTTATCAAATTGATAGGTTTCAAATCAAGCAAACGTCTAAGCTCATAAGTAAATTAACATGACTGTAAGGTAAGGCGAGTCTTGAAATCAATTACAGAACTTTTAAGTTTGAAATTCAATTTAGAACTCGGTATTTCACTGCTTTAAGAGGCTATCACTGAATAAATTTTGAGATAGTGGTTGGTAGATGGATCTCGGAGATTTCTCTGGTCCATGTTAAAAGTAAGCTCATTACCCTTTTCAATTGAATTTAGTTAAACAATATTAACAGCTAGCTCCTGATTTTAGTTGATTTAATTTCAGCCTTTTTAACTTTTGTGGCCTCTTCATAAATGAATGTTTTTAATAACATCCATGAGGCCAATGAATGAATGGTAGATAGATCTCACAGATTGCTGTGGTCCATGAATATATGATCTTATTATTATTTTTGGTTGCAAGTTATTACTTAATTCATTTGATTTTAAATTTTGTTAAACTTATCTATTGAATGGTAGCATTCCATTAAACATGACATTAATACAATACATGGAGTGTAAGTCGAATTTAATTATTTTGGTTTTGAAATTTTTTTGGCAAATTTTAATATATGTGAATATGAAAATAAAAGTTATTGTTATTTCATGTCAAAAATAGTATATACAAAGAGAAGCCAACAAAAGCTATAAATAAATTATTTGTTGAGGAAGTTGATAACCCTTTGCTACTAAATGTATTTACGCACATCTCATTTAAGCAAGAATGCCTTAAATAGAAGATACGCCGATCATACCTAAAAAAGGCGACATTTGCTAGATGGCTATTGACGTGAAAGTGTGGTGGCTTTTAGAGATGTTTGGGCGAAGATGGAAAGCTCTACACTAATTTGAAGATGGAAGCTTTACACTAATTTGAGGCTTGGTTGTCTTGTTGCGTATGGTATTGTTTGGTCTTTAGAAACATTGGTGGTTTAATATGGTCCAGTCATTGTTTTCAATTTGAGTATGTAACCTTGACTCGTTCAAATGGTTATGGCTAGGAACTCATTGTCAAAGCATCCTTTAGAGGGGCGAGAAAGTCTTTCATGTTTTGGTCTTTGTGGATTTTGGTGCCAATTTGGAATGGAAGGTCGCGAAAGGCTTATTGATGGTTGCTCAAATCTTATTGTGTCCTTAGTAAAGTTGTCATTGGTTTTCTATCTTTTTTTTTGGAAAGAGTAGTGCAATAATAAATAGTTGTCTAGAGTGAAGATATCTTCTTGGTATAGTTGTCCCAGGATTCAACGGTTTCTATTTTTTCTCTTTATAAAGTCCCTTTTTTCCCTCAATCCCTACCTTTGGTTTATAATCAAATGAAGATTGCAAGAAATTAAATAAACTATACGAGAAAAATAAGGAATAAAAGCATCAACACATAATACAATGTTTATTTGGAGAAAAACTTTCAAGAGAAAAATGCCGTCCAAAAGAAAGACTCAAATCTACATTATTACATACAATGCACTCTCCCATCTCTTCAATTTTCACTTTGTCAATATCTAGAGACTCAAATCTACATTGTTTTTAGGATACATACAATGCACCTTTTCATCTCTTCAATTTTCACTTTTTCAATATCTAAAGAGTTTTCACTACCTTTTCATCTCTTCAATTTTCACTTTTTCAATATCTAAAGAGTTTTCACTCTTAACTACTCGTGTCACATTTGTACCAACACAACCTTAGGTTATAGCATTTTCACCTCTTAAATGGGTTGTCCAAAGTTGGTTATCATATCGCAACTTAGGAAAATTCAGTCATTTAATACATATAAAAATACATGTAGCTCCATTAATTGCTTTGAACATATAGAAATCTAATTTATCCTAGCTTAAAATATTGTATCTATCTTCATTTGGAGATGATATAACCATCCAAAACATCACTACAAATGTCAAAAACAATCTCATGGGAGTTGGGAACCCAAAGCCAATTTAACCTTCAAGATTTCTTTCCGCTAGTAATTCACTATGATAAAAATTAGTTATCATTCTCAATAAGAAATAATTTTATCCATCCTTAAATCATGGATTATGTGCAATTGATAAGATTCTTCACAAGGGCACAAATGTAAGAATAGTATTTAGGTAATTTTGTACTTATGTGACTTCCTCAGTTAGTGTTTAGGTAGTCTTGTACCTATCTGGCTTCCTCGGTACAAAGGAGTGTTAGTATATTGCCTCCTCTAATGTCTCATTTGATAGTTTGTCAATAAAAAATGAAATGATTTTGTAATCCTTTCCTATGCATATTCAGTATCCATTTTCAAGTTAATAATTGGGATGAGCTACCTATCATTGTCTTAAATGCCTTTCCCTTTTTTGGTGGGAAGAGCCTACAACTCTAATTAACATAAAAATATTTGGAAAACATACACACTTTGCATTTTTTTGTAATTACACATTGTCCTAAGACCTATGAAGGGATAATGAATGTATAAAAAAAATAAAAAATCATAAAAATGGTTGTTATAACATTCTTAGACAATACTAGGTAGTACTTGCAAAATAATGACATTGAGTGTTCAAAGAAATTATTAAATAGAAGTGGATTAATGTCATCCAAACATGAGGTAGCGATGAGAAATAAAGAATAAAGAGGAAAAATGAGAAAATTCAATGTCCTTGGGATGTATGAAGGGATAATGAACATATACAAAAATGATATCATAAAAATATCATAAAAATGGTTGTTAGAACAATTTAAACAATACTAGGTAGTACTTGCAAAAGAATGACATTGAGTGTTTAAAGAACTTAAATAGAAGAGTATTAATGTCATCCAAACATGAGGGAGTGATGAGAAATAAAGAATTAAGAGGAAACATGAGAAAATTCAATGTAGGGCCAAAGTTGCAAAAAAACTATCAAAAGCGAAAAAGTAGTCAAAAAGTTGGCACTTTGATAATAAAAATTGTAAGACATTTATACGACATATGACATTTGGGGTTGGAATGAAAAATAATATGATTTGTTACATGTCCAAACAATATATATACTACAATACCCTTGAATATGTAGCCTTTACCCTATGGTTGGAGGCTTTTTTTTTTGCTAAATTTGAGATGGTACAGGGTAGAAAGAAAATCTTGTGGGATTTTTTTTAGAATAAAGAACAAATACCTGTTAATGGTAAAACCCTGACATCCTGATTTCAATCCTTCTTCTAAAATGTTTGATAAGTTTCTGATTTGGGTTTGACTTCCTTATCCCCCTCTTCATCTTTGGGTTGATTCTCTTTTTGAGGAAGTTGGTAATACTCTTGGGTATTTTTTGATGGTGGATGAGGAATCATCTTATATTCTTCATTCCACCTTTTCCCGTATTTTGGTTGACCTGGATGTTTCAAAAGGGTTGCCTGCTGAAACCTTAATCAATTCTTCTAAGGGCTGTTGGTTCAATCTTTGGATTATGAAGGGATTCCCTTTAGGTATAGAAGACATTTTAAAAAAGGTCACACGACTCAGCAATGTGGATTAGAGAAGAAGATTTTGTCTGCTTCATGGTGGAAAGGTGGTTCTAATCAGCATTACACGGTTGAGAAGAAATCTAAAAAACAAAAGAGCTTATCTCAGGCGGTGGCGTAGAATATTGTGGTTTCAGTTCGTCCCCCTTGTTGCGTGTGGGATTGGGCCCTTGGTGTCTACTTCCTCTGATAGTGTTAAGGCTATCAATTTTGGTAGCATCCTTGGTGATGCTATGCTTGTGGGGAGTACTTGTGTGGGTGCCTTTGAGATGGTGGATGTTCTCTCTACATGCATTCTTTCTCAGGATGTTGGTGTTCCTGCAATGGGTTCGTTGGATTGGTTGGATGCAACTAGAAAGGCGGAAGAGGGTTGGATTAATGTGAAGGGAAAGAAACCCAAGACATTCATGCCCTATTTTGACATGACTCTCCGTTCCCACAAGGCAGTGCTAAAGGTATATCGTGATGGTTCCTTGGTGTTGGTGATTTGGCTGGAGTTTTTTCTGGTACTTTCTTTGGTTTTTGGATGTTGTTCCTGTGGGGAGTACCTATGTTGGTGCCTCTGAGATGGTGGATGTTCTCTCTGTAGGCATTATTTCTCAGGATGTTGGTGTTCCAGCGATGGGTTTGTTGGATTGGCTAGATGCGGTTGCTAAGGTGGAAGAGAGCTGGATTATTGTGAAGGGAAAGAAACCCAAGATGTCTATGCCATCTTTTGACATGACTATTCGTTCCCACAAGGGCAATGCTAAAGGTAAATCGTGATGGTTCTTGGGTGTGGGTGATTGGGTTGAAGTTTTTTTTGGTCCTTTCTAGTTTTTTTCTGGTTTTTTTATTTTGGGTTGTGGGAGCTTGTTGGTAGAACCCTCATTGTAGTCTTGTCCCGTTTTGTTTTAGTGGGCTTTAATGGTAATGTGTGTGTGAAATTGTGAACCTGTATTTTTGCAAGGCAACACTCAATAGATCATTAATTCAATTGGTTAGCACATGAAATCAATCAAAATAAAACATAAACCAATCAAGAGTAACATATTGCTTCCTAGTCATGGTGATTGTAATCTAATTATATTTTCTCTCAGAATTATGCATATTAGACTAGTGAATGACACACATGAAATGAAATATTTAATTAAAATGCATATACATGAATGCATTTGAGATGAATTTGATGAGCTAGAATGATGATCTTGATCCTAATTTGATGCAATTGATCCTAGAATTCTAATGAATTATGCTGCTACATGATGAATTCAGATATAAATTGCTGTAACAGATGATCTAAGATGAGGAATTACAACTAAAATGAGATACACAAATGATCTAGATGTGAGAATTCAATTCAACAACATTCTCTTATTCAAATGACCTAGATGATCAATGCCTTGATTGAGATTGTTTTTATAGATTTTCCTTGGAGGGAATTTGATTTGAATTTGAATTGATGGATGGTTGAGAATGAACCTTGAGTAATCTATGTGATTCGATTTCATTGGTTTAATTTAAGTTGTTTGTCTTTTTGTGAGTTGAGTGGATATTAGGACATTTAATTAATTCACTTAATTAATCTCTAGCCATTGTATTTTTGTCTCTTGATTTAATTAAATAAGCTAGGATAATTAATTAATGAATACTGCTTTGATTAATGATCATTGATGCCTTGACGATTGATGAACCATGTAATTAAATTGATCTAGTTCAATTACACAATTATGATCAAAATTGACTTGATTTGATTGCCTTGATTAGGGTTTGATGACTTGATTAGGATATAGGGCAGTTGATTAAGCTAGACTAATTTTAAGGGATTACATTTACCCCTCTTTGAATCGATGTGCGATCAACACGTTGATTCGAAGAACATTTGATGTCGTTCTTGATTGTAGAACTGATGATAATAAATCACTGATGCGAGATAATAATCTGATAAGTCGATTGATTAAAATCTCGATGTGACTGATGTTTAATTGAGCGAACAATTTGATATGGATTTTGATGAAACCGCTCCCAATACAATAACTAAACTGATTTGAAGTTTGTATAACAAGTTTGATCTGACACGATGAAACTGATCAACTACTCGAAGAATTGATGCTACTGACCTTGAGGATATCGAATAACCAATTTGATGTGATGCAATGAAATTGATTATCGTCAAGAATATACTGAAAGCATTGATGCTGACAAGAACAAATAACTAGTTGGATATGATGCGATGAAACTAATTACTGTTAGAAAGATACTACTGATCTAGATATTAACTTGATATGGTTCATGATGAAGTCAATTATCCTCTGATTTTGTGATACAAACACTATCAATTTGATATGATTCTCGATGAAATTGATATGCCCCAGTTAATTCAATAATGATGAAAATACTAATACTGATTAGACCAAGTAATTTGATATGAGACTTGATGAAATTACCATTCACTGAAATGGACCAGTGACAATCAACTTGATATAGGTTTTGATGAAGTTGATGTGCCCCTAGCAATATGATTTCATTCAATTTGATGTGAAACCTGATTCAATTGATGATTTGATGTCTGATTGATTAACAATAAGATTCAACTTTGATGATTGATGTCTTGATTGTTGAAAAAGATTTTGATGAAATTTGATTGATGATTTGATTTGATGACAAAAATTTGATACACTCGATTGATTTGATATGCAAATATGTTGATTATGCCCCCTTGGGAGTGAAATAAAATATGATAATATCACATTGATTTCGACTGACTTGACTGATTAGAACACGATTTGAAATGATGTTGAAGTAATTTGAGCTGATTTTAACCAATTTTAACTCTGATTTGCCTTTGGTTTGACCAATTTTATCTAATATTTGACTTGGTTTGACTAAGTTTGACTTGATGTTGACCTGATAAAATGATTTAGAACTGATTCTTGAAAGATTATGGGTTGATTTTGTATCTGATTTGACTAGCTTTGACCTTAGTTTGACAGAGCTTTGACCAAATTTGACCCAAGAGTTGACTTGGTTTAGTTGACTCTGATTTCGATTTCAATCTTGATGTTGACTTCGACGAGTTCAACTGATCAGGTGGTGTCGACGCGGTCGTGATAACAGGCTAAAAATTAGGTCAAAAGGGGCTTATATGGGTAAAAAAACTTCTACTATTCATTTTGACTTTTACCTCTGCAGTGATTTTCAAGCCTCTGATTGAGCACGATGCTGATTCTGAATGAGACACAAATTTGAGCTCTCCCACCGCTACAAATGTCCATCGCATTACTCACCTCCGGTATGTTGACGAAACCCTTGCAATTTTGATGACAAAAATTTGATACACTAGATTGATTTGATATGCAAATATGTTGATTATGCCCCCTCAGGAGTGAAATAAAATAAGATGATATCACATTGATTTCGACTGACTTGACTGATTAGAACACGATTTGAAATGATGTTGAAGTAATTTGAGTTGGTTTAGAGTTGATTTTAACCAATTTTGACTCTGATTTGACCAATTTTGCCTGATATTTGACTTGGTTTGACTAAGTTTGACTTGATGTTGACCTGATAAAATGATTTAGAACTGACTCTTGAAATATTTTGGGTTGATTTTGTAGCTGATTTGACTAGCTTTGACCTCAGTTTGACAGAGCTTTGACCAAATTTGACCCAAGAGTTGACTTGGTTTAGTTGACTCTGATTTCAATTTCAATCCCAATGTTGACTTCGATGAGTTCAACTGATCAGGTGGTGTCAATGCGGTCGTGATAACATGCTAAAAATTAGGTCAAAAGGGGTTTAAATGGGTTAAAAAACTTCTACTATTCATTTTGACTTTTACCTCTGCAGTGATTTTCAAGCCTCTGATTGAGCACAATGCCGATTCTGAATGAGACAAATTTGAGCTCTCCCGCCGCTACGAATGTCCATCGTATTACTTACCTCCAGTATGTTGACGAAACCCTTGCAATTTTGATGACAAAAATTTGATACACTGGATTGATTTGATATGCAAATATGTTGATTATGCCCCCTCAGGAGCGAAATAAATTTTTTTGACTCTGATTTGGCTTTGGTTTGACTAATTTTGACTCTAATTTGGCTTTGGTTTGACTAATTTTGTTTGATATTTGACTTGGTTTGACTAAGTTTGACTTGATGTTGACTTGATAAAATGATTTAGAACTGATTCTAAAAGATTCCAGGTTGATTTTGTAACTGATTTGACTAGCTTTGACCTTAGTTTGACTGAGCTTTGACCAAATTTGACCCAAGAGTTGACTTGGTTTAGTTGACTCTGGTTTCGATTTCAATCTTGATGTTGACTTCAATGAGTTCAACATATCAGGTGGTGTCGATGCAATCGTCATAACAGGCTAAAAATTAGGTCAAAAGGGGTTTATATGGGTAAAAAAACTTCTACTATTCATTTTGACTTTTACCTTTGTAGTGATTTTCAAGCCTCTGATTGAGCACGATGCCGATTATGAATGAGACACAAATTTGAGCTCTCCTGCCGCTACAAACGTCCATCACCTTACTCACCTCCGATATGTTGACGAAACCCTTGCAATTTTGATGACAAAAATTTGATACACTGGATTGATTTGATATGCAAATATGTTGATTATGCCCCCTCGGGAACAAAATAAAATATGATGATATCACATTGATTTCGACTAACTTGACTGATTAGAACACGATTTGAAATGATGTTGAAGTAATTTGAGTTGATTTTAACCAATTTTGACTTTGATTTGCCTTTGGTTTGACCAATTTTGTTTGATATTTGACTTGGTTGGACTAAGTTTGACTTGATGTTGACCTGATAAAATGATTTAGAACTGATTTTGAAAGATTCTGGGTTGATTTTGTAACTGATTTGACTAGCTTTGAACATATTTGACCCAAGAGTTGACTTGGTTTAGTTGACTCTGATTTCAATTTCAATCCCGATGTTGACTTTGATGAGTTCAACTGATCAGGTGGTGTCGATGCGGTCCGCCGCTACGAACATCCATCGCATTACTCACCTCCGGTATGTTGACGAAACCCTTGCAATTTTGAGGACAAAAATTTGATACACTGGATTGATTTCATATGCAAATATGTTGATTATGCCCCCTCGGGAGTGAAATAAAATATGATGATATCACATTGATTTCAACTGACTTGACTGATTAGAACACGATTTGAAATGATGTTGAAGTAATTTGAGTTGATTTCAACCAATTTTGACTCTGATTTGCCTTTGGTTTGATCAATTTTGTCTGATATTTGACTTGGGTTGACTAAGTTTGACTTGATGTTGACCTGATAAAATGATTTAGAACTAATTCTGAAAGATTTCGGGTTGATTTTGTAACTGATTTGACTAGCTTTGACCAAATTTGACCCAAGAGTTGACTTGGTTTAGTTGACTCTGATTTCGATTTCAATCCCGATGTTGACTTTGATGAGTTCAACTGATCAGGTGGTGTCGGTGCGGTCGTGATAACAGGCTAAAAATTAGGTCAAAAGGGGTTTATATGGGTAAAAAAACTTCCACTATTCATTTTACTTTTACCTCTGCTGTGATTTTCAAGCCTTCGATTGAGCACGATTCCGATTCTGAATGAGACACAAATTTGAGCTCTCCTGCCACTATGAACGTCCATCGCATCACTCACCTCCGGTATGTTGACGAAACCCTTGCAATTTTGATGACAAAAATTTGATACACTGGATTGATTTGATATGCAAATATGTTGATTATGTCCCCTCGGGAGCGAAATAAAATATGATGATATCACATTGATTTCGACTGACTTAACTGATTAGAACACGATTTGAAATGATGTTGAAGTAATTTGAGTTGATTTAGAGTTGATTTCAACCAATTTTGACTCTGACTTGCCTTTGGTTTGACCAATTTTGTCTGATATTTGACTTGGTTTGACTAAGTTTGACTTGATGTTGACCTGATAAAATGATTTAGAACTGATTCTGAAAGATTTCGGGTTGATTTTGTAACTGATTTGACTAGCTTTGACCAAATTTGACCCAAGAGTTGACTTGGTTTAGTTGACTCTGATTTCGATTTCAATCCCGAGGTTGACTTTGACGAGTTCAACTGATCTGCTGGTGTTGATGCGGTCGTGATAACAGGCTAAAAATTAGGTCAAAAGGGGTTTATATGGGTAAAAAAACTTCCACTATTCATTTTACTTTTACCTCTGCAGTGATTTTCAAGCCTCTGATTGAGCACGATTCCGATTCTGAATGAGACAAATTTGAGCTCTCCCGCCGCTACGAACGTCCATCGCATTACTCACCTCTAGTATGTTGACGAAATCCTTGCAATTTTGATGACAAAAATTTGATACACTGGATTGATTTGATATGCAAATATGTTGATTATGTCCCCTCGAGAGCGAAATAAAATATGATGATATCACATTGATTTCGACTGACTTGACTGATTAGAACACGATTTGAAATGATGTTGAAGTAATTTGAGTTGATTTCAACCAATTTTGACTCTGACTTGCCTTTGGTTTGACCAATTTTGTCTGATATTTGACTTGGTTTAACTAAGTTTGATTTGATGTTGACCTGATAAAATGATTTAGAACTGATTTTGAAAGATTTTGGGTTGATTTTGTAACTGATTTGACTAGCTTTGACCAAATTTGACCCAAGAGTTGACTTGGTTTAGTTGACTCTGATTTCGATTTCAATCTCGATGTTGACTTTGACGAGTTCAACTGATCTGGTGGTGTCGATGCGGTCGTGATAACAGGCTAAAAATTAGGTCAAAAGGGGTTTATATGGGTAAAAAAACTTCTACTATTCATTTTGACTTTTACCTTTGCAGTGATTTTCAAGCCTCTAATTGAGCACGATGCCGATTCTAAATGAGACACAAATTTGAGCTCTCCCGCCGCTACGAACGTCCATTGCATTACTCACCTTCGTTATGTTGACGAAACCCTTGCAATTTTGATGACAAATTTGATACACTGGATTGATTTGATATGCAAATATGTTGATTATGCCCCCTCGGGAGCGAAATAAAATATGATGATATCACATTGATTTCCATTGACTTGACTGATTAGAACACGATTTGAAATGATGTTGAAGTAATTTGAGTTGATTTCAACCAATTTTGACTTTGATTTGCCTTTGGTTTAACCAATTTTGTCTGATATTTGACTTGTTTTGACTAAGTTTGACTTGACGTTGACCTGATAAAATGGTTTAGAACTGATTCTGAAAGATACCAGGTTGATTTTGTAACTGATTTGACTAGCTTTGACTAAGCTTTGACCAAATTTGACCCAAGTGTTGACTTGGTTTAGTTGACTTTGATCTAGATTTCAATCCCGATGTTAACTTCGACGACTTCAACTGATGAGGTGGTGTCAATGTGGTCGTGATAACAGGAGGTTAAAAATTAGGTCAAAAGGGGTTTATATAGGTAAAAAAACTTTTACTATCCATTTTGACTTTTACCCAGTGATTTTCAAAAGCCTTTGACTGAGCACGATGCCGATTCTGAATGAGACAACACAAATTAGAGCTCTCCCGCCGCTACGAACGTCCATCGCATTACTCACCTCGGGTATGTTGACGAAACCCTTGCAATTTTGATCATTTTTGTACGAATTCATGTTTTTTTGCAACATTTTTTTTTCATTTTTTTGTATGCTATCTATTTCGTCATATGGTATAGAGTCGCGAATCGTATGAGATATTTTCAATTTTTCTATGTTGTATGTCTCTAGATCCCGCTTCGTACGACGTTATCTTTAGTCGCATAGGATAAATTATGTTTCGTACGAAACTGTTGTCTTTGTTATCTGTATTTGCCTCTTTCATCGTACGAAACACTGTTTATAGTCGCATGTCGTTGTTGACTCATTCGAAACAAATTCCTAAGTCGTATGGTGATTCTTTCTTCATACATTTAACTGTTTAATGTCGTATGGTGTATTTTGTTTACTTTTGCTTGATTCTTCACTCGATTTTGATAATTCGATACTCCACATTGATTTCGATTGATTCTTAGTGACATTATGATGTACTTTGAAGCTGTTTATGATGCTGATGCCTACTTACTGCTTTGGCTGAGCGTTGGCATTCAGAATATAACACGATCCACATGCCCACCGATGAGATTACAGTGACACCAGAAGATGTGTACTGCATCATGAGGATTCCTATAGTTGGAGACATTATATATTATGATGCCCAGCCTGTTCAAACTGGTATCGCTGCATTCAGACGAGTATTTGCTGAAGAAATGATTGACCAAAGATTCATCACTTGGGATCACATGGCGATGACTTATTGTCTACTACCTTCTGTTCTTGCTGGCTTGATTGGCCGACATTATCATGTCAGATTGGAGTGAGCAGGGGTTCCTTTGTGGATGGGGCCGCATACTGGAGGATATGATTGCGATACCTCGTAGGTTTTCTTGGGGATCGTCTCTTAGCCCACTTATACCGAGAGTTGCACGAGATAGTATACCGACGTGGCATGAGTGTATTTGCAGGTGCGGCGATTCTTCAGATTGGGAGCATATCCCAGTGACACGACCACTAGGAGAGATAGATCGACTGTATAAATGCCCGCATATTAACATATACTGTGGTTACGTGATGCAACCCCTCCTGGGCAAGGCAGAGTATTGGAGGAGAGTCCTCGATGATTGTATTGTTTTGGAGTGGAGATTGTACCGAGACTGTGAGGAGTGGTCCGATTCAGCACATGAGTTATCATTCATGTTCATGAGTAGATACCTGATCGATAAGAAACACTTGGTTGTGGAGCACTTCCTTTCTATAGGTGTGATGCGACAGTTCAGTCAACTACTCTAGTTTCTCAGGAGATGGACGCTTATGCGAGGAACCGAGAGGATGAGGACCAGTGGGGTATAAGGATCACATATGGTCTCGTTGTGCATGAGTTTTAGGGATTTCAACCTATGGTATGGAAGTACCTACCTGATGTGGCAGATGTCGGTGTGACTGATGAGTACCGTTAGTACATGCAACAACATCCATTCTGTCATTTTACTTTGTCGGATGAGATTGCACCTTGATTTAACGACCCAGAGGATGATAATGATGCTGTAGGTCGTAGAGGAGGACGTCGAGGATGGAGAGGTCGAGACAGAGATGGGGGTAGGCCTGGTGGGGGAGGTGATTGTGATGGAGAAGGTAGGGATGATGGAGGTGATGATGGTGGAAGGGATGGTGCTAGGAGGGTTAGGGTTCGAGCGGTTCCACTAGTCGATTGAGGTCACTTGATTAGACGAGACAGAGCAGGCATGCCGATGCAGGATGTGACACAGGATTCCCCAAAGCCACCACCAAGAGCTCCTCCTTAGAGGGCTCCACTATAGAGGGTTGATACAGATGCCCAAAGGCCTATAGGTGATCAAAGTGTGCTATCTAGATTGCAAAAAGAGCGTGCACATCTTTATGCACACAGTTACCAGTGTTAGAGGATGAGGTGACCTATCAGTAGAGGAGAGCAACGTACTACCATGCAATATATTTGGCAACTGTTCCACATTTTGCTTCTAGAGTTCCTCCATTTTCTCATCTTGCAACACCGTTAGAGGGTGTGGCTCCAGTGCCTACAAGATCAGATGCTCCCCCACATGGCGCTCCTGGTCCAGATGCAGGCAGTAGGCCTGGTTGTATCATGACACATTTTTTGATATACAACTGACATATTGATGTTATACGATACACTGATACACTTGATCATATACTCACACTCATTTTGATCTTACTGTATCCCATACCTGGCACATTATTTTGAGATATATATGAGATGCAGTTTGTTACATGATACCTATATGATTCTCATGTGTACATGACGAATGCACGTTATTTATTTTATTTATGTTGTAAATGAATCTATGATGTCTCATAATATGCATGCATTTTACTTTACATGATGATGTAAATGTTATGCAATGAACTCTATTTTTTTGTTCTTTTCTATTGGATATGCGAAGCAAATGGTTGCTGAGCAATAATGATTATTCAAATGATGTTATGATACTATGTATATGGATGCAAAATGTAATGCTATGGTTAATCCAATGGCCTTATGATGCAAAAAAACGATACATGCAACTAACATATGTGATGCATGTATCTTTTTGATGTCAGCGTTTGGGATACTTGATCGTGTCAAAGATTGCATGATGATGTGACCATATTGGATTGTTTTGATGATGTGAACATGTTAATTCCCCTCCTTAAGATAATCTTCTTAAGCCCCCTTTTTTTATCAATGCAAATGAATGCAATACTAAATTAATGCAACATACAATGCATGTTCATGATGACATTCTTTAGATCTTTTAGTTATGCTATTTTTCATTATCGAGCTTTTGGGACACTGAAGCTAGTACAACCCTCACTGGTTAGATTTCAACCATGAGAATATGAATACTACTTTCACTGGATACAATGTTGAATGTGAACACAAGTATTAGGGCATGTAGAGACAAGATGGCCCGAGTGTTACTTCCTTTTTCTGTTGCAAGGTGACACAAGCATCAGGGCATGTAGAGATGAGATGACCTGAGTGTTTCTTGCATAAATAAGCAAGAGTTATGTCTTTCTTGTGCAATATTTATGTTGTCTACAATGACCCTTGCATTCATATCCTTGGACAAACTTCTGTGTACCCGCAATGACATGTATCATTCATATCCTTGGGTGCTACTTTTCAGATTGTACAAAATACTAAGAAATCATTCAATAAAAATAGACAAGGAGATAGTTCCAACCTCACCTTTATATTCAAATATTTAGAGTCAAGGTATGTGCAGCGTACCACAAGCATGGAGGCTCTTACCACAGACACCCTATTTATTTGACGATTAAGGATCATCAGAACAATCACCACATACAACAATTAAAGAAAATGTCATGCCCAGACTGTCCTTGTTCCTCTAGTCCATAAACATCCTCAAGTCACTAGGAAGACACAATGGGTATGTGCACCAAGATTTGGCCCCCATCCGCGCTTAGGGCGCACGCCCTATAGGGCATGCGCCCTAATTTCTTTTATAAAAAGCTTGGGCAGCCACTTTGTGGCTCATTTTTCTTCTCTTAAGCCGCGTTTTGCTGTTTTTCTCTTCATAACAGCGCGTACACGATTTATTTTGAGGCTTGCTCCATCAAAGTGAAGCAAAAATGGCTCCACGACGTCAACAAGGTCGAACCGGAAGAAGAGGTAAGTGATTCTACAACCATGAATGCTATTTGTTTTGAAATTTAAGTTTAATTTTTA
>MU215358.1:2762-16322 GCA_018584345.1 Thuja plicata
AGATTTTTGAGAGAATATCCAATTAATTAAATAAATATGACCTCACAATTACTTTTTCTCAATTATCTGAATATTAAATTCAATTATTGAAAATGAGGATATTTATTTAATAATTAAATATTATTTAATTCCTTTTCATGTGTCTCAGCTAAAGAGGGTGAATTTAATTTAATTAAAGTGCTAGGACTTTATAATTAAATTAATTCGATCATAGGTTTGTTTAGCCAAATAGATATTTAGGAATTAAATATGATGTATGATTGATACAGATTTAGGATTTTCTGCATTTGACACTCAGGTCGAGTAGAGTCAGTGAAAACTCAGAATTTGCCTAGTACAATAGGACTTTGATGATTTAGAAGAATGACAAATGCAACAAAATTGGTTAGGGTTGCAAGATGCCAATTTTGGGGTGTTACACCTACCACTCTAAGATAACTGTAGCTTGATGATTAGTTTGGTGATTGTGAATAATTGAAAAACCGACAAGACTTACCTACATTATCACTTTCTACTTAGAAAATCCTAATATATTTCCTACTCCAAATCCTTGAGGATAATCATGTGCTATATGACCATAACCACCACAAATTATAACATCATAAATTGTACACACTTCATAAGTTGTCCAATTGCATGCTTACCTAGAACCCATTTTTGTGTGTGTTCATTCTTCCATACATCATAGGACTTTGTTATGCATTTAATTTAAATAAATGTCATCTCTTAATTCAATTTTATGAGGGACCTTAATAATATGCATGCCCCTTTAATTATTTTATCCATTTATCACCACTTGGATACATAGGCCCTATTTCATTATGAATAGGATTTGTATTTATTATGATATCATGCCTCATTTCACATGCATTTTGGGAATTTTTTATAGCCAAATTGACCTATAACTCAAATATAGGCCTTGATTGGATAGTATAGGGAATATGGGGAGGTATGGGTAAAGTCAAATTGCTCCATACCTCAAGATTCACTACATACCCCACAAATTGGGTTAAAATTTGAATGGTGCAATGATCATTTGATTTTATCAAGATGTTCAAAATACCATCAACCTCCTTCAAGTTTAGATCCCCGAAATAGCTTGGTGACATATAGAAAAAATGTTACCTCTCTCATTTTTGGATCCATATATATCCAAGTTTTATAATCACAAGTAATAATTCAAGGAGCAATAAAGCATTTTAAGAATTTAAGGTATTTCATCCAGTCCTATCCTTCATTATGGAAAGCTTCAACAATCATCATGCAAGCATGTCTTTTATGATGTCCTTTTAGGTCTTTATGGAGTCATGTTATTGCATCAAAACTTGTGATTTTATTTTAAACACAATCAAACTATTCAAGGTATAATATGTATTATTATTTTATTTAGGTCTCTACTATTAACATCATGCTTTCCTTTTTTTGAACATTGAGAAGCTTAGAGTTTGAATGGAGAAGAGTGAGAAAAGAGGATCCAAGTGAGGGTTTTAGCCTACAAATGGGTTGTAGAGTGTCAAGAACTCTATTTATAGATCTATAAATAATTTTATTTGTGTGTATTAGAATTAAGGTCAACACAAAAAGTGCTCCAGTGAAGGGCAGGAATGTGCAGATTCAGAGGATAGAGACTCAACAAATTTTTGTCCGAAGTAGAGGGTCCATGTGGACCTAGAAGGTAAGTTTCCTATTGTCTTTTTTTGGGTCGAGCTAACCTTCCTATACATCCTCTTGGGTGTCATAATTGTATTCTTAATCTCGTCAATAGTTCAACCTCTATCCCTGAGAAAGAGATTCCCTCCTTGAGACCTTCTAGGGTTAGATAGTCTGACAGGGTGAAGGCTAATAATTGGGCTTCTATCTTTGTGGTTAAAACTACTAAAAAATCAAGCTTTCCTCTTGTTAACATCATTTATGAGCCTAGGAATGGAAATATTTCCATTTTGGTTTTTGACCAAGTGATTGATTATAATATTTCTGTTATAGATCTTTCTCTAGTGGGAATTTTTTTGGGCCCTAGACCCAATATTGA
Organism: Thuja plicata; assembly: GCA_018584345.1. Taxonomy (NCBI): domain Eukaryota; kingdom Viridiplantae; phylum Streptophyta; class Pinopsida; order Cupressales; family Cupressaceae; genus Thuja; species Thuja plicata. Next base: position 4,792 of record MU215358.1, read on the forward strand.
GGTTGTGAGAGACTTTGTGAGGAGAATTTGGAAACTCAAGGGTCCAGTTGAAGTCTTAGATTTTCCAAAGAGGTTTTTTTCCCTTTTATTTCTTTTGTGCCGAGGATCTGTTAGAAGATATTCCCTCAACCTAAAAAAATAGACTCTTAATATGGACTTCTTTGATGCGTTCTTTGATATTGTTCCTATTTGCGTATGACTCCCAGGTCTTCCCTTGGTATACTAGAATGAGGATGTCTTTAGAGGTATAGAGAGCTCATTTGGTGAGCTTATTTCTATAGAAACTATGATGAATACAAGGAAAATAATGGTGTATGCAAGGATTTGTATAGTTGTTTTTCATTCTAATGATCTTCTTATCTCCATCTAGTTATTATTCAAGATAGAAAAAGGGGTGCAAGATATTGAATATGAAACACTACCCTTTTTTTTCTTTTTTTGTAAGAAATTGAGACATTGGGCAAAAAATTTCCCTCTAAAAGATAGAAAATCCCCAAGATATAAGACCAAGGGGACAAATATTTGGAATCCCAAATAGGTTTACGATATTCATGAGGAAAGTGAGGATGAGCCCAAGCCTCTTGAAGCCCTACTTCAAGGGAAAGATAGTAATCAAAGGAAGGATGATTCTTTGGCCCTTTATCATGTCCATATGGAGGAAGGGTGCAAAGAAGATGATGAAAGAAATAATACCCACTAGGAAGCTAAGGAAGGAAGGTGCGAGGAAGGAAATATTTTATAGAGGTACCAAATGATATGGAGATGGCATGGGGATTGATGGTGTCCAAGCTAGGCTTGTTTCACATCCTAGAGAGGAATCTATGGTTAAGAGCCCCCAACCTATTCCTTCTCATATATCTTTGTTGTCTATTCCAACTGATTTTCCCTCAGATGATGATGTGGTCAAATCTACTTATCCAAAGACGTTGGGGGAGAAATGTATTACTTGTAATATTTTTTTTAGCTGGACTAAAATTTTGAAGCTATTTTTCACGCTTAAGAGAAGTTATAAAGTGACATGGAAGTATTTGGCAAGGAAATCCAAGCTTTGAAGATATAGATCTGGAAGAGGAAGCCTCATTTACCCAAATTGATACAATGAAAAAGAAGAACATGAAAGAAAATTATTTAAGGATATAAGACCAAGATATAAGACCAAGGGGACAAATATTTGGAATCCCAAATAGGTTTAAGATATTCATGAGGAAAGTGAGGATGAGCCCAAGCCTCTTGAAGCCCTACTTCAAGGGGAAGATAGTAATCAAAGGAAGGATGATTCTTTGGCCCTTTATCATGTCCATATGGAGGAAGGGTGCAAAGAAGATGATGAAAGAAATAATACCCACTAGGAAGCTAAGGAAGGAAGGTGCGAGGAAGGAAATATTTTATAGAGGTACCAAATGATATGGAGATGGCATGGGGATTGATGGTGTCCAAGCGAGGCTTGTTTCACATCCTAGAGAGGAATCTATGGTTAAGATCCCCCAACCTATTCCTTCTCATATATCTTTGTTGTCTATTCCAACTGATTTTCCCTCAGATGATGATGTGGTCAAATCTACTTATCCAAAGAAGTTGGGGGAGAAATGTATTACTTGTAATATTTTTTTTAGCTGGACTAAAATTTTGAATCTATTTTTCACGCTTACTAGAAGTTATAAAGTGACATGGAAGTATTTGGCAAGGAAATCCAAGCTTTGAAGATATAGATTTGGAAGAGGAAGCCTCATTTACCCAAATTGATACAATGAAAAAGAAGAACATGAAAGAAAATTATTTAAGGATGTTGAAAAGGAAAAAATATAAAGTAGATTGTGGAGTGATCAAGAGAATAGAGATAAAACCTTCTAAGTGGCACAAGGAGTAGGAATTTCAGCAAAACATTGCTAACGAGATTCAAAGAACTATCCCATAAATCTACCTATATAGCTCCCTAAGAAAGAAATGAAATTCTTGTCTTGGAATAGTAGGAGGCTTAATAGCACCCACAAACATGAAATTTTGCATATGTAGCTAGGGATCATATACTAAATATTATAATAATTCAAGAAACTAAGATACAGAAATAAAGGATTGAAAAAAATTATGTTTTTAAGTATTGCAATATTCATGACAATAATTCAGAGGGTGCTTCTGTGGGTATTGCCACTTTTGGGAATTAAAAACATATTAATGTTATCCCAGTTTGGGAGGATAGTAACCACCTATAAATAAGGCTTAAGTATATTAGGGATGGTTTTTTTTGGATTTTTGTCTAACATCTATTCTCCTAATAACAAAAATGCTAGAAGGAAATTTTTGTCTAATCTTGCTTCCTTCAGAAAAATGTATCTGAATGATATATGTATAATTTTGAGGGACTTTAAAACTCCTCTTCAAGACAAGGATAAGTTTGGGGGATCAAAAATTTATTTGGATAGTAAACTGGACTTGTTGGAGCTTATAAATGAATAGGGTTTACATGATGTAGACCTTAAAGGAGTCGCATATACTTGAAAAAATAGAAGAAAAGGAAATGGATTAATTAAGGTGCGGTTGGACCAAGCCTTTTTCTCAAATAATTATCTTCTAAAATACTAATAAAATTTGAATGCCCTATCTCAGGTCAGATTTGATCATTATCTTATCAATTTTGTGGTAGAATCAATGAATAGTAAATAAATTTCCCCTTTAGATTTGAAAATATGTGGTTTTCGCATCCCAAGCTTTATGATTGCATAAAAGAGTGGTGAAACATTTGGATTGATGGTACGGTGATGTTTAGGATTTCCAAGAAGCTAAGGAGGTTAAGGTGAATGTTAGAAGATGGAACAAAGAAGCCTTTAGGGATATTTTATCTATGAATTCCTCTCTTCAGTTAGAGCTGAAAGATATTCAAGAAAACATTCAATAGGAAGGCTATAAAGGGATTTATCTTTCTCATGAAAATTATATACTAGTAAAATATCATAATATCCTTTATGAAGAAGAGGTATTCTAGAAAAAAGATCTAGATCTCTATGGATCTCATCTAGGGACAAGAACACTCATTTTTTTCATATAACTACGCTCAAGCATAGGAAAACAAATAAAATATACCATCTCATGAAGAATGGAATCCAGATTGAGAAGGAAGTTGAGATATGTAGAGAGGTGGTTAACTTCTTTTCCGATCTCTTGACTCTAGATAATAATTTCAATTGTGACATCTAGAACTCTCTTCTGGAAGATATTCCTAAAACTTTAAATGAATACCATAGAAAAAGGCTTGTGGATATTCCTTCCAAAGAAGAGATTAAGAAAGCTATTTTCTCAATTAGATCATGAAATTTTACTTGCCCCTAGTCAGGACAGAAAGGAGATTTTATTGTGTAATGGGTGTGATGGAATTACTTTATTGAGGACAAGGGAGATGACTAACAAGGATGAATGATGAACATCAAGCCATATGTAGATAACCTAGGTGAGTGACATGGGATGAGGATGAAAATATAAGTGATACCAGCTAGGAATAATAATAGATAGTAGAGCCATGATCTTACACGTGACTCCATATTGCCTAGTTTTCACCATGGTACTTTTACAAGGCACCATTGAAGTGGTTTTCACCATAGGATGTATTATTTCTCTGGATTTTCAATTTTTTGTTTTCACACAAGACACATGTTTTCTAGGTTTTCATCAAGGTGACATATTGTTTAGTATTTTTTTTAAATAGTCTACTCTGAGAGTGATGTGTAGATGTAAGCTATTGACAAAATCAAATAGAGGTTGGCCCTTTAGTGTAGAGAACTAGTAACCTCTTGACCCATAGGATGTTGTAATAATATGGGGACCTAGCTAGTTAGGTTCAAACTTACTTGGCCTCTCTTTGTCCACTAAGTTCCTTTCCATTCTCCATAAGCACTAGGTCTCCAACCTTGAATATCCCAACTTGTACTTTCTTATGGTAGTTCTTATAGAGATGTTGTTGATATGCATGTAAGTGATTCAAGTATTTTTGTATTCTTTCATCAAGTATTTCTAGTTCATAAAAGTTCTACAATGATGTTTTACAAGGACACTTGCAATGATGGTAAATCGACCTCTATTGGAAAGATGGCTTCAATTCCATAGACTAGTGAATAGGGAATGGCTCCAGTAGGTGTGTGGAAATTGGTTCAATAAGCCCATAGGGAAAGCTTTAACTGAAGGTGTCAGTATTGGCTAGCATCATTATCTATTTTCTTAAGGATTTTTAAGATAATTTATTTGATGCCTCAACTTGGTCATTACCTTGTGGGTAGTGTCTTGAGGAGAAGCAGTGTTGGATATGGAATTGGACACACAGATCTTAGACATTATTATTTTTGAAAGGATTACCATGGTAGGTGATAATGGTTTGAGGTACTCCATATAGACTTCTGATATAGTTTAAGACAAACTTAGAAATTTGCTTACCAGTTATGTAGGTTATTAGAATTGATTCAATCTAATTCATGAAATACTCAATGGTAGTGAGAATATACTTATGAAAATTATTATATAGTGGGTCTATCTTAACAATAAGATTGAGTCCCCATTGCAAGAAGGGACATAGTGATGTTGTCATCACCCTAAATTGGGCTAGTCTAACCGAAGACCCTATTTGCCTTAACTAAAGATCTTCCTCTCAATTATGCTAATCTAATTATTTGACTATTGGCATAATTAATCAAAATCCATAAAATCCCTCAAATAAAATATCATCTATTAGTGATCTATCATTATTTTCTAATTAATTAGCTTGGCTTATTTAATTAAATCAACCTCATAAAATCCCTAGGCTAAAGTAATTAATTAAATAAAATTAATAAATGCTTCTAAATTACAAACTCACCACTAATGGACAAATTCATCTATGGACCAATGGGAGCTGACACATATGGATCACCTCACATGGATCAATAAAGGTTCAATCCTCATCACTCATCACTCATCAATCTCAACCACTCATTTCCCCTCATTCTCCATAATAGGACTGAATTTTGAGCTCATCCGAGGATCCCTAATCTTACAATCTCTCATTAAGCTTATGCTATAGAATTGAATTCAAGCATCTAGATAATTAGCAAACACTTCAATTTCATAATGGGATCAACTGGTTTAGAATTGATATTTTTAGGTTAGATGCATTTCAATGGCTTTTTAGCAATTTGAATCTTCTATTTTAGATTTGTATGTCACTGGTCTAAAGCATAGCTCTGAGAGCATTATAATAGTTAGATCAAACTCTCTCTAAATAGGACGTTGTAAATTGATTTAAATTGTCATGATTTGATTGATTTATTATGTGCTAACAATTGAATTAATGAGTTATAAAGTGTTGTGTTTACAGATTTGTAGGTACATGTGAAGTCCACATAAACAAATACACATTTTTTATGCCCACCTTTGGGCTAAGCCCCATATTTTACATCATTTTTTAGCAGATTTATGTCATTTTAACTCTCTGTTCTGTTTAGCAGATTTATGTCATTTTAACTCTCTGTTCTGTGGTGCAGATTCACATTTGGTGAAAAAGATCACATTTGGTGAATAGGATCACACCTAGTATATTCTAGCTTGCATCTTAGAAATCTAGAATCGCATCTGGGAAAGATCACATGTGGTAAATTTTGGATCGCATTTAGTTTTATTGAGCGCATTTAGAGAATCCTTAATCACATCCAAGAAAGCTTGCATTTAGGGATATTCTTGAATCACATATGGTTTTTTTATTTGCATAATTAAGGAATTTATAATGACTAATGTGTGAATTTGATACATGCGATTAATTTCCAGCAGCATATAATTGTTTGCAGGATGTTTTGATAGAGATTACCTAGGTCAAAGATGATGAAAAACTACTAATGTGTGGTCTTTTAGGTTGCCTAATAGAAATCAACCAAACATAATGCTTTTCTTAAATGATTTCATAGGAATTTAAGTGAATTTGAGATCAATTCTCAACCTAATTAGAGGATTATGCTCTTTTCCCTTTGGGAAAATTAGAAAATCAAACATTAGATTGTTATTTGAAGTCAAATTTGGGAAAATTTATCATGTGCATGATGTTTTTGATAGGAGAAAATGACATGTATAGGAGAATATGCTCTTCTCCCTAGTAGAGAATCAGAAATATATACTCCTAAGTCGTCAATCCTCTTTACTGATTTTATCTTTAAAGGGCCTATCGGTTGAGGAAAAAATCTCGCATGAATGACCCAAGTTAGTATGAGTAGATGCCAACTCTTCCAAATTACTATAATCAAGATGCTTTCCTGAGATTAAAATCTCAGAAGACTTAATCAATTTTTCCTTGAAACATTGATGATCATTCCTTGGACATGCTTGGACGTTGTGTAGAGTGGAGCTGCTTCAATCTTGCTTGAAAGAATACACACATCTAGGTGCTCATAGGATTATATGCCTCAATATTTCCTTGTGCAAGACTATCATAGATGATTATGAATGGATTCCTGAATTAAATTCCTTTCCTGAATTAAACTCCTTCTACTAGTGAGCACCCAAACTACCTCCAAAAGGTTGGTAATGATTGTGCAATTAAAATAGTAATTTCCCCAAGATACTCATCATATCTATCCCTCTTTGATGTTTCTACCCAGCTAATATGTCCTTAAGTATCCATTGTGTGTTGTTGGACTATCATATTCTGAGGAGTCATTGAGTGTGTTCCTAAGTCAATGAGAAATTATTTCCAATCTCAACCAAATTTGTAAAGGATAATTGTGTTTGGAGTCTAAACAACTTTTCTTGATGTGTGTGAATTCAAAATGAAAGATAACTACCTTAATATATCACCTCTTAGATGATTACAAACATTTTCAAACCTTCAGACTCACAGAAATTCAATAGACAAACCATGGCATTTGACAAATTTTCCTCATCTTCAAACTAAGTGGCAAATGCAAACCAGTCTATCAGAGGCTTGCATCTGGTATAGACAGTCACATTCCATGAATAGGACCACATCTAGTTAATCCAGGATCACATCTAGTAAATAAGGTATGTTTAGGATCGCATATAGTAAAGTGGAGTTAGTGCAACATCACATCTAGTTTGTTTAGGGTTGCATCTGGGACAGAGAGTGTTTTGGAACATGTCAGAATCTTGATCTTTATAGTTTTGGATACCCTTTTTGTCTCTCTAGTAGGTTCATTCATCATATTTAATCAACCTGAAATTTTTCATTAGTCAATTTGCACAGGTGTACCCCGCATGCTTCCTAGGTTTTTAAATAATCGCTCTCAAGTCGTGTTGTCTTTTCACCTTCAATCCTCTTTAGTGCCTAGCTCAATATTAGGTCATTCTAACCCTCTCACACTAGAATTTATCACTTGGTCCTATCAAACTCATTCTCACCATCCTTTGTACAAATGCACTTGGATGGTTTCAAAAATCTTTGCACATTGAGACACTTTGCCAAGACCCTTATCACACTTTCATGGTTAACACAAGACACAACCAATATACCATTGATGATTCAAAATTACCTCCTAGATTGATTCAATTTCATCATGGAGGATAATCAAGTACATATCCTACATTCAATCAAGACTCACCCTCAACACCTCTTAACACTAGACAATAAGAAATTCCCAAAATGGATATACCCTATGAATGGAATGTTGCATTTGAAAAACACAAGGATGAAGATAATCGAGATAAAGAAAATCATCATAATCCCATGTTTGAATCCGATAGTGAGGAAGAAATAACTGAGGAAGAATACCATAGACTTAAGCAAAGAAAAAAATTATATAGAACGTTGGAGAAAATCATTGGTGAGGACAAATAAAAATACTTCCTCCAGTTAGCTTCTCTAGGAGTTACGCTCCCTAAAGATTATGATGTTGAATGATTGAAAGATGAAGAAGTTCAAACATCTATTTCAATTCTCTCAAAACAACTATATAAACATTACAAATGGAACTTAAGGAGATCAAAAGAGAGAAAGAGAGACCAACAAAGAAGTACTTATTGGAGCACATATGTTCATTCCCATTCAATAACAACTTAAACATAATTCCATTTCCACCTAATATGGGAAGACCTAAATATGATAAGTACATGGGAGACATGGATCCACATGATCATCAAAGGGAATTTTGTTCCTTAAGCATAGAATTCATGCACGAACTGATATACTTGATGAGATTGTTCCCAGGGAGCTTAGGGGGACCATCCATGGAATAGTTCTCGAAATTAAAACTAAGCATACAAACATTAGAAAAATTGATCCAAAGGTTATTTTATCAATTTCTTACAAAGATGGAGAAAAATGTTCATGAGATACTCAAGGAAAATTATAGAATCGGAAAAGATGGAGATCTTCATAAACAACTTAGTACCAAAAATGAATTATGCTCTTCAAATGCAAGATTCCCCCATTTTGATAGAAAGATCAAAAATTCCATTTGAGCTGAAGACACCATGCTTAGGAAAGGAGAAATCAATATTTACAAAGAGAATAAGTCCAATAACAAAAATGATAACAACAAAGATAAACCTAAATGGTGGAACAAGAACTAGAATGTTGTTATTGATGGAGTTGTAGATGCTTCAAATGTGAATGTTAAACCAGCCATGTTCAATCTCACAAGTAGCCTACAAGAAAACAAAGAGGCTAAGACAACAAAAATAAAAATTCCAAGAATGAATAATGAGACAAACAAGAGTAAGACTTGGATTACTAGACCCAAGCGTACATTCAACCCATTGGGAGAACCCCTTGAGATGGTTTTGAAGATTCTTTTGGAAAATAAGATCATTATTCTATTAGAGTCAAATCCATGGGAACCAAAAGTAAAACCAAGGTGGTGGAATGATAACTACTATTGTGCCTTTCATAAAAACCAATGGCATAAGACCAATGAATGCATAAAAATTAAGCATGTAATACAAGATCTAATAGATGGAGATAATATAAAGGTGGAAGGACACTTCAAACGAGGATCATACGAAATTAAAGAAACCATTTCCTAATTATGAAAAAGGAGAAGCTTCTAAGTCTAAAGTAAATGAAGTTAACTATACCTATTCTAATAATGATAATGTGATCAACATGTTGGAAGAAAAGGATGTTTCAATCAATATGATCACTATCAAAGGTCTAAAAGAAAAGGTTGCACACTCAAATGCAGTAATGCAAAGTCTAGAAAAGGTAAAAATTAAGGGAGTTAAATCCACATCAAAATAGATGATACCATCCAAACCACCCATTATCATGATCACAAAAATGGTGGCATAAAAAATGGTTTCCTCACCATTAGCCAACTACAATCAGATAGATCAATTGTAAAGAACCTCAGCTCAAATATCCATATTTGAATTACTAAAGATCTCACCAGTACATAGGGAAGTTCTTGAACAAGCCTTGCATACAACTGATGACATGTAACCGATTGAATGTTTGAAGATGTTAAGTTGATGATCATGAAAGGCATTAAATTAGTTAATGTATTGTATTGTCATTGATGTCAACTTGATATAATATGTATGGTCATGGAAATACTGCCAAAGACTTCAAAGAATCAATGAATCAAAGGCTATGTTATTAGTAATGCATATAAGTCAAGTATTCAAAAAGTGACTCTATACACCGACGGAGTGCACACTGACGGCTAGAGTAAAAGAGTAGAGTCACAATGTTACCTGACGAGAAAATGCACAACATTACCGATGAGAAAAGTCACAGTGTTGCCTGATGAGAAAAACACAGAGTAACCCAACGGAAAGAATTATAGTGTTTCCTGACACAAAAGACAAGGACGGAGATCCCTATGAAAAATGAAGTCACACCGATGGATCAGTCAGTTATCGCCAATGACTAAATGAAGTGTTAACCGACAAAACATAGAGTTCATAAACAACAAAATGCTTAGCTTTCAAGAAGCTATAAATAGACTTAACATATACTTATCATTGTTTTAATCATCCAGATAAAGTTGGAGATAAGTAATTGATTTAAAGATGATTTGTCTAGTTGGCAAGAAGATCTCTTTGAGATAAAACATGAGTTTTCTTTAAATCTATTGGCGAGAATTGTGGATCATGCCAAGAATCAAGAAAGCCAAGAAAAGGTAAAACATGTCTATAAAGAGACAAACCCAATTCACTACAAATGGGTGTGTGGGGTGAAAAAGAGAAGAGGAAAGATGCTAAAGAAAATCCGAAGGAGAAGAAAGTCTTCATTCAGTCCTGATAAATCAAGCTGAGGAAAGAGCTAGATTCTACAGACACCGACGAATATTGAGACAACATCAAAGAGAAGAACATTGTGGAGAAAAGGTATACAATTGATTATATTGATCAGAAAGGTAATGCACTTACAATAGATCTGAAAATATGCAATTGAGTTATATGTATGAATAGATCATTAATGTTTTTATTTACCCATTGAAGCATCAAGTCTCTTAATCGAGAAAGAATTAAAAGTCTTCTACAATTGAGATACATCCCAAGGAGTATCAAAAAGTTTGATCATGAAAGTGGCATTGGATATGCCCGATACCTATTGACAGGCCAAATGAGTGTTTGATCAAGGATGGTAGCATTAGATGCTAGATAGTAGGTGACAAACTATCTTTTAAATCCTCTAACAAGGTCACACCTAACAGTGTGTTTGTAGCCTTTAATAGGGTTGGCTCCTAACAAAGCTCACTTCAGAAGAGTGAAAATTTGGGGTACATGTCCCAGTGGTTTTTCCCTTAATAGGGTTTCAATGTTAAAAATCCATGTGTTATGTTTTTATGTTTCATTACTTTACCTTTTACATTTCACATATGCAATTCTAGATTTATCGGTATACTCTGCATATTTACTGTGTTTCGGTGAATAGTTGACTACTTATCGGTAATCATACAGAAGAGAGATTTACAAAGCAATCCGACAAGTAGAAAACTGATTTAAGTATTTCAAGGCATTCATCTTGTAGGACAGAAGATAACTAGAGACATAATTTGTGGTTATAAGTTTTAAGGGTTGATTTAAGGATTAATTTTTGAGGCCACTGATTCACTCCCCCTCTTAGTTATTACTAACAATTGGTATCAGAGCTTGTGTGCTTAAAAGGAAGGTTTCAAGACCTAAGCTAAAGATCACAAGATGAAGAGACGAGATGTGCCCAAGTTGAACAAAGATAATTTTTCTTCATGACAGAGTAGAATAAGAGTGCACTTATTAGGTATTGGAAATGATGTTACTCAATACCTATATACTGAATATGTGTTGCCCATAGGAGCACCAATAGTTGAAAAAATGAGAGAGAAGCATGAGATTAATTTCATGATGATAGAGCTTGCTTCCTTACTCTCTAATGCTGAATTTGAAGATGTCAAAACCTACAAGACTGCAAAGAAGATGTGGGAAAAATTGATGCGTGTACATGGTGGTGACAAAAATGTTTTGAGAGCCAAGGTAGAAAGCCTTAGAGGAAAGTTTGATGATCTCAAAATGAAAGAAGGTGAAAACATCACACAGTACAACACAAGAATCAAAGAGGTAGTCAATGCTATCCGAGGAGTTGGAGG
>MU215358.1:28768-50903 GCA_018584345.1 Thuja plicata
TTTTTCCAAGCCTGTATTTTTTTTCCAGGGAGCTAATTTATTTAGCTAATTTAATTTTTCCAAGACAATTTTCCAAAGGAAAGATTATTTATTTTTCCTCTATAGTGTAGACTATATCACAGATTAATTTTTTGATTTCTAGGAGATCTATAATGAATTTCCTCACAAAATTTTGCCAGCATTTCCCTACTATGCCAAGACTAATTAAAACATGAAAAATTTAGATCTATGGGTTTTCTAAATACCAAGAAACATGAAAACCCTAATACACCATCTAGAAGCAAAATATCAAACATGCATCCATACAATCATTGAAAACTTCAGATTTTTGCAAAATTGAAAATAATATATGGAGAAACAAAACCAGCCTTGATTCCAATGCAAGAACTGAAGAGATGTGCCTTTGGAGAAGATAGGAAATCTGAAAACCTTTAATCCTAATTCCACCACAAATCTAAGATCCACGAAGAACCAAGCACATACAAGAAAGAAAACACCTGAAAAATCCAAAACAACAAACAACCACAACAATCCTCAAATCCTCCAAAACCAAAAATACCAAGAGCTCTCCAAAATGCCAAAACCTGTTGTGTGGGAAATGAGAGGAGAATTCTCCTAAAGAGAATCAACTTCCCCTAATTGTGCAAACCCTCATGACAACTCCCCATTCAATCCCTAAAATAACTCAACTTAAAATTGAAAGTAATTCAAAATTAAATAATTAAAATATCCTTTATTGCCACAACTCAACTTTGACTCCTAATATCTAGTTGAGAATTTTGAATTTGAAAATACTTTTTCAACACATTCATGCACATGTAATTAATAAAATATTAAATTAAATAGATTAAATATTTATGTCACAATATTACATGCAACCAAATATTTAATTATATAATTAATCATAAAAGCATATTCACGTTAATTTTAATTAAATACTTAATTAAATCAAAATATTCAAATATTTCAATTTATTTAATTATTTCAAATAAACATAGGATATAATTAAATAATTAATTCAACTATAATCCATTAAATCATTAAACATGGGAAATCACTCAAAACCCAATAAATCACCTGAAAGCATATACAAGAAAAACAAACATACTCAGGGGAAAGGGTATTCGAATTCCTATTGACTAGACAAATCCAGATAGGGTAGTCATACTGAAACTCATCCAACATTAGGATGATTAGGCTTAGGTTAGGGTTTCAGATCTATATGTTATTTCCCCTCTTTACCATTGAGATGAATATTTATGGGCACGCTCACTCTTGCCAATTCAAGGAAGACGATGCCATGTACCTGCAATCTTGTCATAAAAAGAATACGCATGTACATACAGTATAATATCACAAACAATGATAGGGATCGATCAAACGTGTGGATCTCACCGAAGTAAGTAACTGCATCTCCGTCCTCTACCACAACAATATGCAAACAAATACAATAAACATGATAACCATACACGTGCAAGTATGGGGTAAGTACATCATAATCAAAACATAAATCATCACATCATGCTAATATCCATAACATCATAATCAATAATCACCATCAAATGAAAGAATAATAGCTCTCATGAAAAGTAGGCTAAAATAATTCGGCCAATCAACTGAAACCACTGCCTAAAAGAGTATGGCATCATAGACTGAAAGAAAAATACGAGTGGGTATTACATCCACCCCCCCTAGGATTAGGCTTACTCCTGGAAGCCCGTAAACAAGTAGGGATATAAATCCCGTAATCTATCTGCATCCTCCCAATTCGCTAAAGACTCATCATTTGGGTCCCATTGGACCCTTACCTGCTCTATGGTGCAACCCCTGAGGCTCACACCCCGCTGCTCCAGAATACATATTGGCTCCAAAGCCAGCTGCCTTTCCTCGACCTGTAATGCATTCCAATCAAGTACATGCATAATGTCAGGAATATATCTCCTAAGAACTGAAACATGAAAAACATCATGGATGCACGATAGGCTAGGTGGCAAAGCAAGTCGATAAGAAACTGGTCCTATCCTCTCGAGGATCTTGAACGGTCCCAAAAAGCGAGGTGCCAACTTCGAACCCTTTCCATAATGAATCAGACTCTTCCATGGGCGCACTCTCAGGAACACTCTATCTCCAACTACAAACTGCCTATCTACCCTGTGAGCATCTGCATACTTCTTCTGTCTATCCTGTGTAGTCACTAAATGCTCACGAATCCTCACTACCTGTTGCTCCATGTCCTGAAGCATCTTTGGACCAAGAAGAATACGATCCTCCAAACTGTCCCAGATCAAAGGCATATGAAAAGGATGACCATACAACACCTAAAAAATTTCCATGCCAATGGAACTGTGATATCCATTATTATACAAAAAATCTACTAGGTACAAGTAGTCCTCCTAGTAATTCTGTCTATCTATGAAATACATCCTCAACATGTCCTCAAGAACCTGGTTCACCCCCTCTATCTATCCATCAGTCTTAGGATGATACGTTGAACTAAAATTCAGCTGAGCACCAAGATCATGTTGTAATGATGTCCAAAAAGTTGAGGTAAAAATAGGATCTCGATCCGATATAATACAGAGAGGAATGCCATGAAGTCTCATGATATCCTGCATGAAGACTCGGGCTACAGAAGCTGTTGTATATGATGATCTCATAGGTGAGAAATGAGCCACCTAGGTTAACCGATCAATGGTCACCATGATAGCATCGTGTCTGCGAGGAGTCATAGGCAATCCAACTATGAAGTCCATATAAATAATGTCCCACTTCCAAGATGGAATGCGATTAGGCTGAAGAAGCCCTACTGGATGCTGATGATCCACCTTGACCCTCTAACACTCTAAACATATAGCCACAAAGTCTACAATATCCCTCTTCATCCCACCCCAATGGTAGAGCTGATGAAGATCTGTGTGCATCTTCTTGACACCTGGATGTGCCGAATAGGGTGCACGACCTTAGATAACACTAATGTACACAAATCATCCAATGGTGGTACATAGATCCGGCTCATATGACACAATAAACCATCTGACTCCAGAACATAACCAGAGAATCTGCCCTCTAATGGTCTCCCTGACTCTATCTCTTCCTTCACCTCTTGATACAAGATATCCCTAGGAAGTCACTGGAGTATCCTGCTCCTTAAGTCAACACTAAGAGTCAATGCTAGAATGGCATGTCGCTTGCGACTCAATGCATCTACAACTACATTTTCCTTGCCCTGAATATAATTTATCTCAAAGTCATATTCAAAAAGGAATTCCATCCACCTTCTCTGTCTAGCATTCAGATTAGGCTAGGTGAAGATGTACTAAAGGCTACGGTGATCACTATGAGTCTCAAATTGGTGTCCCAAAAGAAAGTGTCTCCATCGTACCAATGCATGGACAACCAAAGCTAACTCCAGATCATGAGTAGGGTAATTAAGCTCATGATCCTTGAGTTTGTGAGACTCATAGGCAATCACTCACCCATACTACATGAGAACTGCTCAAATACCCTCTAAAGATGCATCAATACACACTACAAAATCTCCCACTGGATCTGGTACAGCTAGGATAGGTGCACTGGTCAAACACACCTTAAGGCTCTGAAAATACTCCTTGCACTTCTCTGTCCATACAAAATTCTTCCCTTTCTTCTGAAGAGAAGTAATAGGGTGTGCCTCCCTAGAGAAGTTCTTCACGAACCTGCGGTAGTAACCCGCAAGACCCATGAAGCTACGTACCTCAGAAATGTTAGTGGGTGCTGGCCACTCCACAATTGCCTGAATCTTCGAAGGATATATTGAGATACCTTCTCCAGAGATAACATGACCAAGATACTATACCTCTGTCTGAAAGAAATCACACTTGGCTAGATTGGCATAAAGCTGATTCTTCCTAAGGCACTGCAAAACCTGCTGAAGATGCTTCATGCTCCTCCATGGATCTAGAATAAATCAGTATATCATCCAAGAAGATGAGCACAAAGCGATCAAGGTACTCTCAAAATACTCCATTCATCAAACACATGAATATCGATGGAGCATTCGTCAACACAAAAGGAACCACTATGAACTCGTAGTGTCCATAGCATGTATAAAATGTTCTCTTGTGGATATCTGCATCCTCAATTCGCAACTGGTGGTATCCTGATTTAAGATCAATTTTAGAGAACACCTTGGCTCCCTTGATCTGATAAAATAGGTCATCTATGAGTGGCAATGGGTACCTATTTTTGACTGTTACCTTGTTCAACTGTCTATAGTCGATACACAAGCATAATGATCCATCCTTCTTCTTGATGAAGAGAACAGGTGCTCCCCAAGGAGAAACAAAGGGGCAGATGCTCCCCTTTGCCAACAACTCCTCTAATTGTAGTTTTAGCTCACTCAACTCATGAGTAGCCATCCAATATGGTGCTCTAGATATAGGCTCTGCTCCAGGCATAAGCTCTATGCGAAAGTCTATGTCACGCTTCGATGGCATAACTGGGATCTCACTAGGGAATACATCAATGAAATTCTATAATATAGGATGATCTAGTGCCTTGAATTCACTCTCCATACCATCTATCTCATACATAGATAATGCATACATATGACAACCCTTTCACATACATCACTTCAGTTGCATAGCAGATATCATGCAAAGGGATATGGGTCGAGGAATCCCCATAATGTGACACTCCTTACCATCATCATCCTTGAAAAGGATGGTCTTCCATCTAAAATCGGTATAGCTCCATGAGCTCCCAACCAGTCCATTCCTAAGACAACCTCATATGATCCCAAAGGAATCACACTAAGTTCAACTGAGGTAATGAACTTCCCTAGGTTCAGTTCACAATTACAAACCAATGAATCTGTAGCTACCCTAGCCCTTGAGGCTAGTTCCACTTTCCAACCTAACGCTTTCTTTGCAGCCACTAGCCCACAATGCTCAACAAGGAAAGGTGATATAAAAGAGCCAGTCACTCCTAAATCAAATAATATAGAAATAGAGGTACCCTGAATAGTACCTAAAGTCTCAATGACTGTGCCCTGATGCTCTACCTATCTCTAATCTAGGGCTACAAACACTATGTGTGAACCCCCTCCTACAGTAGGCTCTGAGGCTGCTGGCCTCTGTGTAGAGTACTGTGGTGCTCTCTGTGGACAATTCACCATAATGTGGCCAAACTGATCACAGGTGAAAGATCTCATGCCTCTGAAATTGCCTCTCCCATTGGAGGGTGCGCTAGACTGCTAAACACTCCCTCTGCTTGCACTAGGCTGTTTGCTCTGAGCTGGATGGTTGGACTTATTATGCCTATGGTGCTGTCCACTCCTGATGCTCTTACCACTCTGGGTAGGAGGTGCAGCCTTCTGCTGCTGCTGCTGGTTCTGGCTCTGGTTCTGATTACCCCTGTAATAATTGGATGACTTCTTGAAGTTCCCAGCACCCTGCGACTGGTTACCTCTATAGCCTGCTCTAGAAGCTCCACTAGTCTGACCACCCTGTCGGCCTCCATGGCCTGCTGCCAAATTAGCCTCCGCTAGAGTGGCTTTAATAACTGTAGCTCGCAGGTCCGTAGGCTCAAAGAGCTTTACTTCCCTTATGATGTGGGTATTAAGCCCTTGCACAAAGTGTTGTACCATCAGTGCAGAATTTTGTCTATATCCAACATACTGCTTGAGCTCATAAAAATGACGCTTGTATTGCTCTACTGTCAATGTCAGCTGTCTAAGATTATGAAACTCATCGGCCCTCTACTGCCTCCACTGATCAGATAGGAACCTCTCTCTAAAGTTCTCGAGAAAGAGTTCCCAAGTAATAGTGTCCATACAGAGACCTAGCTTCTCTTCCTCAATCTTCCACCAAATAGCCGTAAAATGTGTCAACTGCATCATGACATATCTCACTTTAGTAATTTATGTGGCTCCAAGAAAGAAATAGCAATTTACTATATCAGCAGGACATTAGTCTCCTATGAACTCAATTATAGCATGATCAAGAAAGCTATCCTAGCAATTGTCTTTGCATCCCAAAAATTGATACATTACATGCTTGCACACATAGTGAGACTAATTACAAAGATTCATCCTTTGAAGTACCTTCTGATTAAAGTGACATTGATAGGAAGATTCAAAAAATGGGTCTTGATATTCAGTGAAATTGATATATATTACATGGACATAAAAGCAATCAAAGGACAAGTTATAATAGATCAATTGGTTGAGTCACCATTGTAGGATGGAACACCTTTGATGATAAAATTTTCCCGTGAAACAATTATGCATATAACAGAATATTATTGGATCAGAAGAAGGTGTCTTATTTGTTACTCCCCAAGGCTATAAAATACCTAAGGCTTACAAATTGATGTTTTCATGCACTAATAATATATTTGAGTATGAAACTTTGGTGAATGGTCTCAAGCTGGCCATAGAGTGGAATATTGTAGAGTTACACATATATGAACACTCTCAGATCATTATTAACCAAGTAAATGGTGAGTATCAAACAAAAGATGAAAAATTGATGCTCTATAAGAAAATGGTGGAAGATTTCAAGAAATATCTTGTCTTCATTACATTCCACCCAATTCCAAGGATGAAAAATAAAGCTACAGATGCAATGGAAATATTGACATCTATGCTACAACTAGAGGAACATCAGTTTCTTTATGACTTCCTGGTGGAAGAATTATCCTTTCCTGCATTTGATGCACTCGAATCCCAAATAATTTGTGCCCTCAATATCCAAAACCCATCCCAATATTGCAATATCTATACATATATTAAAGATCAATCCTTAACTAATGACCTATCTAGAAATGAGAAATGATCCCTAATTAGGACAAGATCATGTTATGTAATCATTAGTATTAACTTATATAAGCATGGTATCCATGGAACACTACTTAGGTGTTTAGAACACGAAGAATCTAATCATGCATTAAAAGATGTCTATGAAGGTGTATGTGTATCTCACTCAAATGGTCTCTTGTTAGCTAAAAAACTCCTAAGAGTCAGGTATGAATGGCCTAAAATAGAAAAAGATGCTATTCAATGTGATAAAACATGTTGAAAATTCCAAACCCATGGAAATCTCATACATGCTCCAGCCAGGGAGCTGATACCATTTATTACACATTGGCCATTCCAACAATGGGCCTTTGATCTTGTTGGAAAAATCTATCCCAACTCTTTAATTAGACATAAATAAATTATCATGGCCATTAACTATTTCACAAAGTGGGTCAAAGAAGTGTCACTCATCAAAGCCACTGGGAAACAAGTATCCATGTTCATTTTGAACTACATCATTTGTAGGTACGGGATACCCTCATCTATTGTAACAGACAATGGGGGATAGTTCAAGAATAAAGATATTGATTAAATTTGTACACAGTCCCATATCACTCAACATTGGTATTCAATCTATCACCCTAAAGGTAACTGACAAGCTGAAGCATCAAACAAAAATATTCTCAAAATTCTACATAGAATTGTAAGTAAATCTAGAAGAGATCAGCATTTAAAACTAAATCTAGCATTATGGGCCTACATGACCAGCATTAGAACACCAACGGGCGCCACACCATTTTCTCTTGTTTATGGCGTAGAAGCAGTCTTACCAATATAAGTTGAAATCCCTTCTTTGTGGGCATCATTAAAAGGTCTTGTCACAGATGAACAATACCACATAGATAAGGTCCAAGAATTAGAAATGTTAGATGACTGTAGGAAACATGTGTTTGATCACCTAAAGGTATATCAAAAGAGGATGTTGAGAAGATACAATAAGAAAGTAAAACCTAGACAACTTCAAGTTGGAGATCTAGTACTAAGGGAAAATCCTAAGAATTATCCAAACATAGAACAAAAGGCAAAGTTTGAAACCAACTGGCTAGGACCCCCTTTTATCACAACAAATTTTGGATCAGGGTCTTATCAACTAGCTACACCTGAAGGATATGTTCTCCATGATCCTATCAACACTCTACACTTGAAAATATTCTATGCTTGACATTTAGCAAAAGGGCACTTGTATAGTGAAAACTGATTGTGAAGAAAGCCAAAAATAGTGGAAAAGCATAAAATATCAAAAATAGTGAAAAAGTCCTGAAAAAAGTGTATTCTTGGTGAAAACTTGGAAAACAAGCGCCTTGATACTAACAAAAAAAGAGAAAAATAAAAAGTATAAAAAAATCAAAAAAACAAAAAGTGCCTTAGCAAAAACCTGGCAAACATGCATCTTGGTAGAAAAAATAAAATTTTTCCAAGTGGTGAAAACCTGGTAAATAGGCGTCACTTGTAATCATTGCTCCATCTATCAATAAACCGCTTGCAGTTGGTTCCTACTCAAGTTTCATCTTGTACATATCCTTTGGTCACTTTCATGACACCAACTAGACCTAAGCTCTCCAATGTTCTACTTTCCTTTCCTAGAATTTGTTTATATTTGAGTCTTAGAATGATCGTACTTCACTGGGGGCATTTCTCCTAGAAGTTTTAGCAATCAGGTCAATTTTGTCAGTCAGAGGTTGGTCTGTCACACTTTTTCATCCTAGGTCACTATCTAGGAAATTTTTCCACCGACATAAAAAAATATTTCTTAATACTCGCACACATCAAACATTATCACTATCACAAACAAAGGTATTTCTTTAACACCACCTACCTTTAATAGACACCACACTAGTGTTTCTCAACACTTTAATCAATAGTGTTTCTCAACACTCCATCCGATTACAATTAATGATAAAAATGATCAAAAAGGTATTTTCTACACCACTACACTCATCCAAACACAGATAAACACTTCATGGACTACATTGATAAAACTTAATCTATGATTGATAATCTCTTTTGTTAAAAATGATCAATCAAAGGTGTTCCTAAAAATCAGTAATCACAAATAGACTTCTCTTGATTTGTATTGATCATGACTCTTTGAAATTTCTCGATGATGTCTTCAGACTAGCAACATAAGAAGGAATCATGAATTTTCTTTGTTTGATGTCTATAGTTATCAATTTTTTATTGTTGTCTTCCGAGAAACTCCATTATGTCTATAAAATGACTATAGAAATAAGGACAGGGCCGTGATCTTTTCTTTATCCTCTTCTTTTGGTGATTAATTCAATGATCTTTAAAACTTCACATAATCTAGATGTCTATGGTAAGCGCTTCCATCATGATTATAAATCCACATATATCTTGACCCTCTTTATCTGAAAGCTATGGTGAGGTTGGACTAATATCCGTGTCTATTTGTTTGTATAAAAACCAACTTCTTAGTACAGTGTATGCAACATTAGGTACCCAAGGATATGAATATTGATAAAAGGGTCATTGCGGGTTACATATCATATATTACACCTGAACAGAAGAAGGTTCTTAAATCAAAAGGAACTAAATGACAAGTCTTCCTGTCCTCTATGCCTTGATGCTTAGGTTTATTTTCCACATTGTATCCGATTAAGGTAGTATTCATATTTCCATGATGGTTGAAGTCTATTAGTGAAGGTTGTACTATCCTATGGTGTCCCTTAAACAAACTTTGTATGATGATAAATGCTATTATGAAATGATCAGTGATAGTCCTAAAGGTCTTAATATAGCTGCATTCATGATTCATATTGGTGCATTAAAGCTATTATGATTACTTGATCTTGGAATGATTTCCTATCTCAATCAAATCTAAGTTTGACTACTTAATCTAATAACTAATTACTCTATTCACTGATATATATTTGTCATTTCATATTAATATCATGACATAGAATTTGCATAGGTTCTGCATGAGCATCATATAAAACAAAAGAAAAGCATACATATCATACAATATCATCAAAAAATTTCTTATAAAGAAATCAAAAAGAATTAAGGCATTCATACATCCATAGGGACATCCATACATTAATATTCATAAAGAAAAATACAAAAAACATACATGTGCATCTCCATATAGAATCATCTCACACATCTATATATCAGTGAAAAGTAAACATACAATGATGTCATCACATGAGTATCATTACTACCATCATAAGGACCAAGTACATAAAATAACAAATCAATCTCAACATATATCAAGGGAAGCCGATAACTAGATAAGAAGAACATATAATAATCAAAAGGTAGCATCCCGTATATCATGTATGTCAGCGGATAAAAGATCAATATGAAATAAAAATGTATCAAGTATCATGGAGTACATATCATATGACCACTAATGGATCAGTATACAAAATATCCAAAAGATGACAAGTATCTATAACACCCCAAAATTGGCATCTTGCAACCCTAACCAATTTTGTTGCATTTGTCATTCTTCTAGATCATCAAAGTCCTATTATACTAGGCAATTATGAGTTTTGACTGACTCTACTCGACCTAAGTGTCAAATGTAGAAAATCCTAAATCTGCATTAATCATACATTATATTTAATTCCTAGATATCAATCAATTAGCTAAACAAACCCTATGATTGAATTAATTTAATTATAAAGTCCTAGCACTTTAATTAAATTAAATTCACCCCTTTTAGCTAAAAAAATATCGTCATTTCAATAATTGAATTTAAGTATTCAAATAATTGAGAAAAACACATTTATGAGGTCATATTATATTTATTTTAATTAAATATTCTCTCAAAAATCTTCTCTCCAGTTCAGAAATAGAAAATTTGAATTAACTATGCTTTAAAAAGAAAGAAAACAGTTAAAATAAAAAATAAAACAGTTAAAAACAAAGAGAAAATAGTTCATTGTTTTCTTTTAAAGAAAGCTTGCTAATTTGAGCTGGCTTTTCTATCTGTTTTATTTCAAAAAGGAAACTTTCTATTCTGAGCAAGCTCTCAATCTATAAAAGAGCTCCCATTTCACATTCAAAGCCCCCTGAAAAATATGCATTGTTAGAATAAAGAATTGCTGCTGCATTTTAGCTCATAATCTCATTTACATTAAGCTCTCATTTTGCAATAGCTTAGTTTCATTTTCTTAGAATAATCTTGCATTACAATCTCTTTCAAATCATGTCATAGTTTAATCTCATTTAGATTAATCTTGCATCTTTCATTCTTAGATTAATCTTGCATTGCATTCATGGAGAAAAATCCTTTGTTCTTGGATTGGTCTAGGTTGTGAGACTCTCATTCTGAGAGCCATTCAAAACCCCATCTGGATAGGAGGAAACGGGTCGAATCATACAGACATGCAGGATGAATAACTCATATTCACTTCTGTATGTGGCTGATGAACAAAGACTATGTTGAAGTGTATGGTTGAATAAGAAGGCCACATTTAACATATACATTTCTGGCGCCCACTGTGGGACTCGAAAATAAGTTTTTGGCCTCATTTTATTGCACTTCTTTTTAATTTTGTGCTCTGTCTGTACGTCTCTGTCAGAGATTTCGCGTGAAATTTCATTGTGTCTCACACGAACTTTCTACTTCTTTGCACGGTTATCTGTATTTCTTTGCATGAGACTGTGAGAATCATCACGCAAAATTTGACACCAGAGACCTTTATTTACTATTTATTATCTCAGTTTTCTAACCATCTACTATTTCCTGACATCTGTGTTTCTTTGGTTTTATTTTTTGGAATAGCTTAACAGTGGTTTGCAGGACACTGAAATGAAGAAGGCAATTACAAACTACTAACGTATTTACTACGGGACGCTTGTCGAAGAGCTACGTGTTTTCACAAAACTCTCATGTATGTTTTTAGTAGTTAGAACACACTTCGGTTGGTTCTTAAAATGAATCATGGTCTTGTGTGATTGAAGTGTTTTCTAGTTTGTAATTCCAAGAACTATATGAACGTATCCTCTCCCCTCGCCTTTATGAATCTTGGGTGTAAGAGAAATTCATATGATTCTTCTAGAGTGGCTACCTCCCAAGTGCTTTAATAGAGCCAGTGAGAGTGGATTGCCCAACCGGTAACAGGCTAAAGCCAAGCCTTTCCAAATCGTTATATAAAAATTCCATTGTGGTTAATCTCATAATGGACAGGTGTGAATTCTTTGTGGCAACCAAAATCTCCTCCATTACCCTAGTGGTGCATTAAAGTCCCGACATCGTTAAGGTGAAAGCCTTGCTTTGAAAGGATTAGGAGAGCCCCCTTAATTGGGAAAATGACTTGATCACAACCACTTGAACGGATTTCCTTACTACAAACTATTTTTATAGTATCCAAAAACCCTCTATCTATTAGCACAGAAGGTCAGAGACCGACTGAGATGCCCCACACTTTTACAGATCTTAGTAGAGACAACAGCCCTTTGGGAAGTGCAATTCCTTTGGGGTACGAAGCTTGGTGTGCCTGAGAAGTGAGTGCACATGTAAGGAGGAGCCCATGCCTCCAAGCTTCTAATTTGTCTGCTATGAGTAAGTGTTGTTGAACTTCAGTTCAAGTGGGGATTCAATAGATACTATCCTGGCTATCCTAGGATTGTGATGTGTCTATTTTAGTAATAGAAACAGTCTGTTTAATGTGTTTTACGTGGGTGTATCATTTAAACAATTGAAACAAGTGTCAAATAACACAAACTATCAAACTTGAACATGTCCAAAACAATTTATAACTCAAACTCTCTGTCAGAAAATAGCATGGTCTTGTCTCAAAAAATGCAATCTGGTCTTAATGGTCTGATTCAGTAGAATTTCACTTTTTCACTGCCAAGTCTCACGCAAAATTCTGCCATCTTCGCGTCATTATCTGAGAAACTTCACGTGACATGCTGGAAATCATCGCACAACATTTTGCAATCTTGCTATCATTTTCTTCACCAGTCTATCATTCTTATTCACTAGTCTGTCATTATATTTTGTACGGGATTGCATAGTTTCACACGCGCCTATGAGAATCTTCGTGCGAGAAATTACTTCTTCGTACGAGTCTGAAACATTTTGTCAAAACAATGAGAAATTTCCCGTCTGTCCAACGTCTTTCTGTAAAATCTGATCTCTGTTCTGGGTTTGTTTATGTGCCTTCTATCTGCACACAGTCTGCAACTTGGTTTCATGGGTTGAGAATTACATGATTCTTTCTTAAACTAGTCTTGTCTCATATCGTTTGGTCTATTTCTACTGTGTTTTCATACCTTGTGTTGCAATAGTCATCTCTCGGCTGTTCTAGCCTCATTTCTGACGATTTGCACCAAGTATACTTCACCTTTTGGCACTTTCTGTGTATTTACTTTGAGACAGTTTCAAGTGTGGTCCTAGTTCACATCCCTTGTACAATCTTTGTCTATGACTGTTACAACTCAAAGTGGCAAAACATTCCCTTCAATCAATCAAGAACAATTTGTGCTTTCTACACCATTGCTGGTTACATCTAGTGAGGAATCATCTTGATCTCCCTCTCTGGTACTTTGACCTTACATCAAACGATCATTTCTAGTGGATTTTAGTCAGGTTTGAAACCCTTTTTTCCAAGAGGATCCAAATTCTAAAGACACTCAACCTTCTCATACTGAGTCTTTACACATTGAACACTTGTATTCTATCAAGATGATAGATCATGACCAATCAGGTGAACATAGCAGAGATGATCTCTCTAAAACCTGGGGTAAATTCCATTTTCAAGACCCCCCTAATGATGAGGAAACATAAATAACCCAAGTAGATATCATGAAAGCTCGTTCCAATAAAGATTTTCGTAGGATGATGGACATTCTCCTAGCTAAGGAAAAAGAGAAATACCTTCTTGAAATAGTCAATCAAGGGGCTAAGTTACCTTCCAACTACAATGTAGAGACACTTGTCACTAAGGAGGAGGAAACCAAAAACTCCAAGTTACAAAAACAAGTTCAAAGTATGCAAGAACAAATTATTCAACTCATGAAGGATAAAGACAAACCTGCTACATAGTTCACGCTGGAAAGCATTTGTCCATTCTCGTTTGATAAGAGTCTATGCATGCCTCCTTTTCCCAAAGGAGTTGAATTTACCAAGTACGATAAATACTTGGGTACCTCTAATCCCTAGGATCATTTGAGAGAGTTTGGTGCTCTCTCTATGGAGTTGATACATGATCAAACGTAACTCATGTATATTTTCCCACGTAGTTTGGGAGGGCCAGCTATGGAATGGTTCTCTAGGCTACCAACTAGCATCAAAAAGTTTTGATGAAATTGCCAACTTATTTCTACAACACTATTCTCACAACATCCAACATTTGGTTCACATTTGAGATCTTTGCAACTTGAAAAAAATCACGGGGAATCCTTCTTGACATTTCTCCAGAGATGGAGACAACTTTATACAAGATATTCTCGCAAAATACCTGAATCTAAAATGTTGGACATCTTTCTAGACAATATTCTTCCCAACTTTGGACGAGATTGGCATCTCCAGATCAATCCAGCTCTCTGGGCATACAGGAAAAGTATAAGAACACCAATAGGGGCTATGCCCTATGCTTTGGTTTATGAAGCAAATGCTTTGTTACCAATTGAGGTTGAGATTCCTTCTCTACGAGTCTCTCTAAAAGGCCTCATTACTGATGATGATAACAAAATATCCCGGCTACAAGAGCTAGAATTACTTGATGAACGTCGACAAGTGGCGTTTGATCACCTTAGAGCATACCAGAAAAGGATGTCCAAGAGCTATAACAAGAAATTTTGACCAAGGGAGTTCTAGGCGTGAAACCTCATTCTGAGGGAGAACCCTAAGAATCAACAACATCGTATCCAGAAAGGAAAATTTGAACCAAATTGGCTTGGTCTGTATGTTGTCACAGTAGTATTTGGGTCTGGTACCTATCAAATTTCTATTACTAAAGGAGAGAAACTCAAAGAGCCCATCAATGCTCTTCATCTGAAATGGTTCTACAATTGAGACATCTTCAGTGTGCTCATGTATATAGTAAAGTCCTAAAAAAATTCTAAAAATCAGAAAAAGTCCTGAAAAAATGATCATCTTAGTGAAAACCTAGCGATAGGCACTTTGATGTATCTCCAAAAATCATATATTCCAAAAATACAAAAAAATTAAAAAATTAAAAATTACAAAAAAGAGAAAAAGAGAAATGGTGCCATTGATGAAAACCTGGCAAACAGGCATCATGGTAGCAAAAAAATAATTTCTACCAAGAAGGTAAAAACTTGGTAAACAGGTGCCTCTTGTTCCACATTGCTATATCTATCGCAACACCAGTTGGATTTATACATTTTCTTTCTTATTTTTCTACTTTGCTGATGCTCTCAATTCCCGTCAAGACACCAACTTACATGGATTAAAACTAGTCATACTCTCGGGACAACCCTCCTGGTCTAGGGGGCACTATCCTATTACCTTTTGAGGATCTACTTCACGATAGTCACCAGTGGTTCTCAGTGCGTCTGCCTACTATCACTTAGCTTATAATGAGTTCTCTCTCCTTGATAATATCCCTAACATCAGTCACCAGTGGTTCTCACTATGTCTACCTACTGATGTCCAGCTAGTATTATGACCTCTTCACTTGAGAATCTCTCTCGCGTCAGTCACTAGTGGTTCTCACTGGGTCTGCCTACTGTCGCTATCCTATTGAGATTATTTGCATCTGTTACAGTTGGAGTTGTACTCAAATGCTATATCTATTGATACTCGGTCTGGATGATTCTTTGCTTTAGTTTTTACATAGCTTTTGGTCACTTTTCTGACATTCTAGTTCCTCTGCGAACCCTACTGGCTTGACACTTATTTAGCGCCATACGCCCGAGGGAAACCAAATCTAGTTTGTTCTCACAACATACGTCAAGTTAGTCACCTCTACTAGGGGTATGGATCCCCAAATCTGATTGCATCTAGAGTCGGTAATCTTGTCACTTCTCAAGGATAGCTATCTACTAACACAAACTGGTGTTTTTCAACACCCCAATTAAAATAGTGTTTTTCAACACTATCTTTGGACACATCTATGTTTTTCAACGCACATTGGATATTGCAGCGTAAACATTTATCGATGATAATCAAACACAATGCACTCACAAGCACAACGGTGTTTTTCAATACCCCTATACACATACATATTCGAAAACTTTGAAACTAGCTGAGCTATGATTGAATCTTTCTTTGTATGATGTCTATTCTCATAGATTTCATTGATATTTTCTTTTTCTACTACTTGTTGGTGTAGTCCTGATGATCTGGCAACATCAAATAAATAAGGTGTATGTGATAAGAGCTCTCGCATTAAGGTGGAAAAGCCTCACATCCCTCAATCTTGTTTATTTGTATGCCATGGTGAGGTTGGAACTATCTCCTTGACTATTATTTCTCTATTTGTTTACGCATGAATGCACTCATAGTTATCTTGTCTTTAAATTCCTCGATACTGGTGTACTTTTGAAACATCAACTGGAAACAATGTTCAGGTCATCTTGGCTTTTGTGCCCTGATGCTTACGTTCGTTTCCCATATCTTATCCGATGAAAGTCATATTAATATTCTTATGGTTGCAGTGGCACCAGTAAGGATTGTATCGACTCCGATGTTCCACAAATGCTCAATGATGATGATTATATGATGGGTCCCACAACCATGTCCTAGGTATTGTATCTAGCATAGGATTGCATTTTCATTTTAGACTTGCATTGTGGCAGCAATTAGATGTTCACTTCATTGCGTTCTCCTAGATTTGTACATTGAGGAGTTCTTCTTCAACATTCTGGCTTCATCACGACTGCTCAAGTGTTCGATCCTCGCTCTCACTCTTCAAAAGTGGCTATATTCGACCGCTCTGAATAGATTTTTGTGATCCAAATTGAAATCAAAATCTGACACTTCTATATAGCTCAAAATCACATTTTAAATTTTTTGGGACAGATGCGATCAGACTCTTCTGCAGTCAACTTTCTGATGTCACTTTCTTGTCAGAATCATATCTCATCAACATTTTTTAAATCTTTGACTTTTTTCCTCAAAAGTACACTCTGGTCAACTCTGGTCAACCCTAGTCAAACTTGGTCAACCAGACCTCAAAATTGCTCAAAATTGATTATGAACCTTCCAGGTTCGTCCGTCGTCTGTTCTAAGTTCTTCTTGATCTCTGATTCAACATCTATCTGCAATTTTCCACTCTCAATCATCATTATGACGTGTCATCTTTCCATTTTTCTCCCGAGGGGGCAGGATGATTACATCATTGAATCACTTCAAATCTATTCCAATCAATCTGATCTGATTTTCAAAAATCCTTGTTGCTAGGGGTATCTCATCACTTGGGGCATGTCTAGTTTTCATAGTTCATGGTCAAAACTAGATACCCCACAATCAATAAGGGCATCTTTGTTCCTTACATCTTGTAATCTATTAGGTATCGGGGCAAGCTAACCCGGATCCCTGAGGATCAAGCTTCATTCTAGAGATGATTCTCGAAATCTCAATCTATTAAGCATCTGAGCAATATAACTCAGATTCTTGAGGATCAAGCTTCGTTCTGGAGATGATTCTCAAAAACTCATCTATTAGGAATTGGGGCAATCTAACCTTGACTCCTAAAAATCAAGCTCCATTCTGGAGATGATTCTGAAACTCAATCTAACCAGTGTCTCGGCAATCTAACCTGGATATTAGGGGACTAAGCTTCATTCTGGAGATAGTCCTAAAAATCTCTATTGACTATCTTTTTATGGACAGGTATCGAGGCAATCTAACACTGACTCTTGAAGGTTGAGCCTCGTTCTGGAGACAGTCTTTTGAAAGATATCAATCTATTAGGTATTTGAGCAATCTAACTTAGATCCCTGAGGATCAAGCTTCGTTCTGGAGATTATTCTCGATATCTTAATCTATTGGGTATCGGGGAAATCTAACCCGGATCCCTGAGGATCAAGCTTCATTCTAGAGATGACCCTCAAAAACTCTACTAGATTGGCATCTTGGAAATCTAACCTAGACTTCAGAGAGTTAAGCTCTGTCCTAGAGATGGCTCTGAAATCTTCATCAATCGATCTTTGCATCGTCAATTTTTGAAATCTATTCTTCTGTTCTTCAGACATTAGAATATTCTTTGAATCAATGTGCTCACGCATCAATTCAAAGAGGGGAAAAATGTAACACCCCAAAATTGACATCTTGCAACCCTAACCAATTTTATTGCATTTGTCATTCTTCTGGATCATGAAAGTCCTATTGTACAAGGCAATTCTGAGTTTTGACTGACTCTACTCAACCTAAGTGTCAAATGCAGAAAATCCTAAATCTGCATTAATCATACATTATATTTAATTCCTAAATATCAATCAATTAACTAAACAAACCCTATGATTGAATTAATTTAATTATAAAGTCCTAGCACTTTAATTAAATTAAATTCACCCCTTTTAGCTAAAAAACACATAAAAAGGAATTAAATAATATTTAATTATTAAATAAATATCCTCATTTCAATAATTGAATTTAATTATTCAAATAATTGAGAAAAACACATTTATGAGGTCATATTCTATTTATTTTAATTAAATATTCTCTCAAAAATATTCTCTCCAGTTCAGAATTAGAAACTTTGAATTAATTGTGCTTTAAAGAGAAAGAAAACAGTTAAAAGAAAAAAGAAAACAGTTAAAAACAAAGAGAAAATAGTTCATTATTTTCTTTTAAAGAAATCTTGCTAATTTGAACTGGCTTTTCTATCTGTTTTATTTCAAAAAGAAAACTTTCTATTCTGAGCAAGCTCTCAATCTATAAAAGAGCTCCCATTTCTCATTCAAAGCCCCCTAAAAATATGCATTGTTAGAATAAAGAATTACTGCTGCATTTTAGCTCATAATCTCATTTACATTAAGCTCTCATTTTGCAATAGATTAGCTTCATTTTCTTAGAATAATCTTGCATTACAATCTCTTTCAAATCATGTCATAGTTTAATCTCATTTAGATTAATCTTGCATCTTTCATTCTTAGATTAATCTTGCATTGCATTCATGGAGAAAAATCTTTCGTTCTTGGATTGGTCTAGGTTGTGAGACTCTCGTTCTGAGAGCCATTCAAAACCCCGTCTGGATAGGAGGCAACATGTCGAATCATACAGGCATGCAGGATGAATAACTCATATTCACTTTTGTATGTGGCTGATGAACAAGGACTATGTTGAAGTGTATGGTTGAATAAGAAGGACACATTTAACATATAAAGTATCAAGTCTAACTCCCACCCTCAGCCTAATCATAAGGGGGAGGAGGTAGAACATCTGCTTGTGTAGGAAGTGGTGGTTGCATGGCTCCCTCTCAATGCTAAGCAATAGCTGAATATAATGGTACTCTTTGAGGCTCAGGAATGACCACGCAATATAAAGAAAATTATTATGCTTCCCTTTGTCCCTAGGCATTATGTGCATGCTAGTCTCTCTCAGCTCTCAACATATCCAACTGTCGGTCTCTCTCAGATCTCACCATATCTAACTGTCTATCTCTATCTGCTAAGAGAGTATCCAAAGTAGTAATGCGAGCCCTCCATTTCTCTCTCTCCCTCTCAAACTGCGATAGAGGATATGAGTATCTACCTTTATCCATGGGAGGATCCTATGGGGAAGGTATGCCACTACCACTTCTCTCGCTGTCATGCCCAAAAGTTTGGGCAAAAATAAACAAACAATTTTTTTTTAAAATACACTAAAAGGAGAGGTTATGCTACCCCAAAGGTATAGCAGGTGCATGCAAAATGGTGCAAAAGAGAAACAATAACCGAAAGGTCATATGGGGTAGGATAGCTCTTAGAACTATCCTACAAGTATTCCTAAACTGGATACCTCGATCGACACACAAATCGAGACGGTTGGCTAGAAAGTCAACCCATGTTGACCAAAACGTCAACTATCTCTGAAGGACGTGAAACTGAAACCCTAGGGTCCAGAGGCAGCAGGGATCACTTGGTTCAAAAATTGAGTCAAACGGTAAATGTTTGACCATGGTTGACCAAAAGTCAACCGTGCATGAATTTGGTCAATGATACTGAAATATACCCCAAAAAGGGAACGATTATTTCAATTAAATAAATATCTTTTAAAACCTCTCATATAAATATCAATAATAAAATTCCCTAATTTTAAAATCATTAATAATTGCTTGCTTTTAAAAAAAAATAAAAGAACTTGCTTTTAAAAAAAAAGGTATTGATACGTTAATAATTGTCAACTATAAACTTATCCTTAAATAAAATTAATAGCCAAACAATTAATTTATACTTAAAATAAATTCTAACTAAACAATGTAAATACTAATTAAAACATATTTAATCTTCTATAAGAAATCTACTATTTCAATAATAAATTACCAAACTCAAAAATCTTTATTATAATCTTTGGTTAATAAATCTATTATGCAACATTTGAATTATTTAAAAGAAATCTAGTATACAATTATATTAAAAACCAATTAATATTTACTTCATTTTAAAACATCTAAATCTAATCTAAAATGAATAAATTAACTAATTAAATAACATTTTTAAAACCTTGTAATAAAAAACAATATTCCT
The DNA here is from genome assembly GCA_018584345.1 of Thuja plicata. Classification (NCBI taxonomy): domain Eukaryota; kingdom Viridiplantae; phylum Streptophyta; class Pinopsida; order Cupressales; family Cupressaceae; genus Thuja; species Thuja plicata. The sequence continues at coordinate 49,221 of MU215358.1, forward strand.
AAATTAGATATTAAAATGCCTAACATTAACTAACATATTTAATGATTAACAATCATAAACTCAACCTTTGGAATAATCTCAAAACTAGCCATTTACTTCTTAAGGTAAAATCTAAATATAAATCTTTTTTTTTTAATATTTGGATCATCTTTCTTTTTTTTAAATTTTTTTTTTCTTATTTTAATCATAATCAAATTAAACTAAATCTAATTTAATCATTTAACAAATCTAAAGATTAAACAATTATAAATTTTAACTTTAAAATAATATGAAAATTTAGCTATAATCTAAAGAAAATAAAATCTAATTCAATCAATAATTTATTAACAGTACATATTAAATTTAATCCATTCCAAAAATACAATGTTCAAAACTTTAAACAAATTTCAATCCTCTCTTATTTTATAAATAAATCTAATATGTAAAACTAAATCTCTAATAAAGAAATCTAATAATCTTTTTAAATCTACGACCCAATTTAAAAGTTTACAAATAACCAAAATTCTAAAAAACCTATCAATTAATTGCAATACAGGTGAAAACTCATAATATATAAAAAATTTATTTATCTAAACCCGAAGACTCAAACATATAAAATAATTTTTAAAAAAGGTCTTAACCCTAACATTTAAACTACTATGATAATTTATTTTCTTACCCTAAAACAAAAATCCTTACGATTCCTTTTTGTATCGCAGGGCAAGAGGGAGAGGGAGGCGGGCGACCTAAACCATGCAGCAGAGCGGCGGATGTCACCTGTGGAGAAGATTATTGTAGAAAATGCAGGGCAGCGGAGGAGAAGGGAGGTGGGGAGCCGGCAGAGCGGCGCCCCTTCCACACCCCCACTGCGGCCTCCTCCATTCTCTGTGGGTCGGGGTAGGGCTTCGGCCTTCCCCACCCAAACTTATATATTTTATTATATGGTTTTTTTGTTAAAACGTTTTTTTTTTTTTTTTAAATTTACTTTTCTGGTTTTGTTAAATATATACATTTTTTGAAACGTTTACCTTAGTAAAAGATCAAAATAAAACTATTTAATATTAAAAAAAATACAGGTATAATAAAAAAATAATTTACTAGTGTAACACCAAAACAGTGAGTATGTAGGAATATTATTTTCAGAATTTTATTTCTTAAAATGAATCTATATTTTATCCTTTAGTCTTTGGTGGAAACAAATTTTGAATTTAAACATTTTATTTTTCTAAGAAATTTCTAAAATTTAACTAAGGGAGAGAATAATAATATTTTTACTCAAGAACACCAACTAAAATTATTCACTTAAACTTCCATATATTTGCAATAAAGAATATATTTATTTTACCATATTCACAAGTAGGATTCAAAAGATTTATATAGGTAAATTTTTAAACCTTGAAATTGTATTTGTTCAAGTATGTGATCCAAAATATTTTTAAAATAAAAAGAATAATTATCCAAGTAGTATAAAAACTATATTATGCTACAATAGTCCACAAGAAGGATTACATTTCCCATCTAAAGCTTCATATTGCAAAGAAATGAAATCTAACAAAAACAAGTGCCCTAATTAATTATAATTCTCATTTTCTTATAAATATTAAGTATATTTTAATTAATAGTTATTGAATAAAAATAAATATATGTAATGACTAAGTATTAGTTGATTTAATATTGTTATTTAAATGTAATTAGAATGTTAAA
>MU215358.1:50976-83391 GCA_018584345.1 Thuja plicata
GTGCTAAGTGTTCCATTCATTCTCATGAGAGATGGGTTCATGTTGAACCACTACTCATGAATTATGGGTCAATGAGTTTGACTCAAAAACTACACAGTTAAATCCTGATAGCAATATCACAACAAATTGGAATGTTGTATATAAATATTTATTACATAGGAAAAATAATTATTAATTAGTTTGAATTAATTGAAAATTCTTATGGATTGTGGAAATCTGATCGATTTAAGTTCTAAATCATTTCAATAATTAATTTAGAACTACATTGAATAGTTTGTAATTATAATATTATTCCATAAATCTTGTCTGAAAAAAACTAATATGAAGCAAGCCTCTTGAATGCAATAGTATATTGTTTAAAATACAGTTATAAATTATAAATGTAAGGTAGAATTTAAATAATAAATAAAAAGTTAGTGAAATACTAAAATTATATAATATAGCATATATGATATAGTACTTTTATATTATATATTATAGAATAATATATGTTATATATTAGAAATTGTAATATATATATATATATATATATAATATAGTAAATTTTTTAGAATTTAAATGATATATAAATTATATATTACAAAACTATGTTAAAAACTACCGCAAAAAAATAAATTTGTGAAGCCTCCGAAAAAAGGGGTCCTATAAGACCAAATCAATTGAACCAATCATAATTGAAATAAATAATTTATAGAATATATTTAATTCATAAATAAATATTTAAACTTTATAAATAGTTGAATAAGAAAAAAATACTGATTTATGATTGGTTCACTGGTGTAAAACTAATTCACTATTCATGCACAACTGAATGCAATAGTATATTGCCTACGACAAGTACAATAATACAAGGTTACAATGCCATAAAATCTAGTTGTTTCCATATTTCTCTCAAAGATAACTTGAAAGTTCGTGCTTCCAACATAAACTTGTGATAAGATGAGGTTGACCATGGAGGCTCACCTCCCAACTTAGGCCTTTACAAGGCCACCCCTGAGCTTGGGGATCCAATATGGAATGGGATACAAGCATACAAAACTCAACTAACAATCATGCATAAACATAGAACTCACATAACCAGAAAACTTCCCATACAAGGTTGAACAAAATGATAGGTCTCCAAGAGACCCTCTTGAAATAGGGGTAGTGGTAGACCTAACTGTAGGAGAAATCCAAGTATCAAAATGAAAATAAAAGCCTCTCATGGACTTGAAAAGGACCATCTTCACAAGATGCAATCCTGAAATAACCTCCTTATGCCCCCCAGGTGCCCTCAGGGCCTTCTTGGCATCATGGGTGTCATGTTACCCCATGTTTTTCCCTCCACACATGGGAGCTACACTAACAGGAATCATTTCCTACTACCCCTTCAAGGTTACTCTGCCCTCCCACGGGTGAGTGTGCCTTGAAGACCCATTCAAAATCCAATCACAAAATAAAGACATTATAAAACAAAACATTAAATTTCAATTTTGAAATTAAAACTTTAAAACACACAGGACTCCATTAATGGAGTTTCAATCTCAAGAACATCAAGAAACCATGAAATCTACTCTAAAGAAGACCAACCTTTATCCAAGCTAAGATGAGTTGAGAAAATGGTGATGAGTTATCCTTCCTATGCTCCTTCTCCAAAAGCTCCTCAAATCTGAATTTGTCTCTAAGGGTAGAGAGTGGGTGAACACTCAACTCATCCTAAATCCTTCCCTAAATAGGTAAACCTCCAACAAGATCAAGTCTTAACCCAAAGGTGAGGTGACCCTAACCAACCCTTAACTACCCACTTGCCTAAACTCTCTAAGGGTGGAGTTAAATGAACTTGGGTAGAAGAGAGACTGAGGTTAACCAAAGTTACACTCCTTTTCAAATTCGCTCAAGTCTGAAAATGACACTTTAAAGGAGCAATAAATGATTTTAGAGACTCGTTAATGATTGAAAATGACCTCTAACCCATAGGGTACCAAGTTGGGTAACTATAACTGACCCCGGTTACCTCCTAGGAGCCCAAAATACCCTCCCAAACTAACCCTGAAGTTAACCTACAGATTCTAAGTCAAGAAGACTTTCTAGAAACTTCTAACCCTGGGGTAAGCTTTGGTACTACTCCTAGGTAACCTTAGTTAACCCTATAAGTAATCCTGGTTCCCTTTACTAGCCATGTCAACATTAAATTACAACAATTGCCAAATTTGACACATTAAATTAAAACAAATGACATGACTCAATCACATGAATATTTACTAATCTAATTACACACATGCAAACCACGTTTATGAAATAACTACATAAACAACGAGGTCCATGTCTTTTTATATAAATAGGACCTTGGAAAGCATGGAAATTTATATAGGTTCTAGTACTGGGTCCCCGGTTTAGATCCATGGTCAACTTTTCCTGCACACTCAATGCACACATCAGTAGATCCAAAACAACATGATATGAAAACATTACACGACATCAATAATATACATGCATATAAACCATATCTATATTAGAATTGAAATAACCTAGCATCAGTTTCCTAAACCAAATTCATCATATTACATTCATACATTTAAACCTAATTAAGACATCATCATAACTGAAACTGAATCAAAACATAACGAATCTCAAGTGTACCCTAATTACATATTCAGGTATTGAATACATAACTTAGGATTCAACAGATCCTTAAATCCATAAAAGTCTCCAAAAGTGAAGGTATGTCTAAATACATAATCACTGAAAGCATAGAAAGCACTTGAAAGCATAACAAAATAAAGCAGTGAAACAAGGACTATTTAAGGTGGGTCTCACACTCACCAGCCTGTCTCTGTCCTGGTGGACTTTTTTTTTGGTGCCTCGATAATAATGGCCCATAATATTTGCATGGAGGAACATATCTCACCCTGGCACGCCTTCCCTCATCTCCTCCCCTACCACCTCTATCATCTCCATCATCATCCCTATCATCCCTATCATTTCTCTAATGCCTATCCACATGAGGGCCCCTACTACCTTTGTCACCTCTGCCACCGCCATCTTTCCTTCCACCCCTTTCTTCTCTCCCTCTACCTCCAGCAAGACCCTTGTCAATAATATAATAATCCAAGGCCTCCTCTATCCTTGGAGCTATCTCCTCAAGAGTAGTAAAGTGTGGGAAAGGGTGTTGATCCAGAATGTCCCTATACTCATATGTGATTCCCCCATTGACTATCTCAGGAAAATAATCCCACCCAACTAGAACCATCTATGAAATCTCGTGAAGGGCGGTCTCATATGATTATCAGGTACCCCACTGTGCCTCCTTGTCATGAATGTGTGCATATAAAACCTGATCCTATGGTACGCCCTGTACATGACCATACTATCTGAATACATGTGTGACAATAAAGAACTCAACAATATATCTGGTGCAACCAATGAGGCATCTTATCTGGAAAAAGTATGGCATCTATCGCTGATTTGAAGTCCACTCCTCACAATCTATATATGGTCATCACTCAACCTCAGTAACATCATCTAGAAGATGTCTCCAATATACTATCTTTTCTAGATGGGGTTGCTAGATATATCCTGAATACATATATACATATGGATCCTATGGATCTCATTGTCTATCAACTATTGACCATATCACTGAGATATGCTCCCAGGCCCATGTTTGAAGAATCAAAATACCCACTATCATACTACGGGACGACTGGTACACAATCTCATATAACTCCTTGTATAAATGTGCCAGAATACAACTCCCCCATCCATAGAGGTGAGTGACACTAATCATATCCTATAGCATACTTACCTAACCACACATAAATACATGCTACCCTCGGCCTGGCATCAGAATCCCACCTAGCAATCCAACCAGAAACATAGGAAGTCACTCATAGTGGGCAAGCATGTCGTCCCAAGTCAAATATCATTGAGAAATAGATGGATCAATAAATAATGTCTAGGCATCTATAATAGACATGGCTGATCGCAACTCAAAATTTACTTGACATCCCATCACTAGAATACATAGAATCCTCCAGACATCCTCTAGAGTAACACTAATCTCACCTGTCGGCAAGTGGAAGGTGTTGTGCTCTGAGTTCTATCCCTCAACAAGAGAATTCAACAACCATCGATTTACCCTAATGTCGGGTAAATATATAAAACTCCTAAGACCCAAACAATCTACAATCTGTCACTCATCGTTAATGAGATACTTTGATAAAGCCAAAACACGAATCGGTTTCAAACATCAGAATGAAACTACTCCTAATGTAGTATGCAAGGAATAAATCAAGAATGACATTAGTTCTAGGATCAAAGTAACCTACAAAGAAAGTAGATAGAACAATCAAGTAATCTTCATTAACAGAATAACAGGACAAACTCAATGGTTTACTAAAACTAGCACATTTCTACCAGAAGTGATACTATTCTGACAGGATGCGACTCTCAAATTGGATGTGATCCTGTTATCAAAAGATGTGATCCTAAATCCTAGATGCCATCTTATTTTGACAAGATGTGACTCAAAATACCAAGTGTGATCCTGTACTCACTTGATGTGAAACTTGAATTTTAGGTTGACAAAAGGGGTAAACTTGATAGGATGCGATCCTCTAAAGGACATAGGATGTGATCCTGTTATAATAGGATGCGATCCTATTCTAACAAGATGCAATCCAAGATTTTCATGTTCCTTGGATATGACATGGGATTTACTTCATGCAATCCAGAATACTAGACGTGACCCTAAATTATAATAGATGTAACTTTTGGGAAAAAACCACAAAATCAAACTAGAAAGCATAAAATGGCAGGTCATTGTGTACTCACCAGAGGTGTGTAATGTGCAGGTCTTTGATGGTGATGACTAAGCTCAAATCAATGTCTCTCCATGGGGACCACCATCTTCTCTCTATATCTCAAGGAATTACTAAGGTTAAAAGTGAAAATGAAATGGTAAAATGACCTTTTAAGGCTTATTTTAATCCCTTGGGGCTAGTTTTGACCTAAGGGACACTCAGTAGACCTGTCCTAACCATATCTGTTTCTCATGAAATTTATCAAGAGTGAAATGGAACATATATAAAGCACGTTATTTTAGCACGATAATAATTTCAAAAAAGTTAACCATGATATACAACAAATGAAAAAGTGATCAGAATATGCAGAAAATGATAAGCAAGGCTTGTAGAAGCGTTCTACATTATTCCTAAATAGAAGATGCAGGTCAAATCATCAAAATATTGGTCAAACATCATTTAAAATTTCTCAAATATTTCTTTCAAGGTAGTCAAACTTGGTCAAATTGTGTTCCTTTTAACACATTTCCACTTCAACTCATATCCTAATTGATCCTTCACACATTCTTATTGATCCAATCACATCTTTCATCACTTTCTCATTGATATCAACACTTCAAAGAGAGATTTTTTTGACATTTCTTTCAATATTATTCCTGAAGGGGCATGATCATACCTAAAATCAATCATCTTCTTACTTTAAAACAATCAACGATTCAAAATCAGATTGTTTATCAAATTGACTTCATCATCAAATGAATAGGGGCATGACAGTTTTCTTTAATCAAGATGGGACTGTTAGATAATGGACTTCATCACAAATCATATCAAGTTGGTTATCTATGCCTATGGATCCTTAACATTTCACATCATCTACTAAGTATTTAGTTTCATCATATTGAATTGAATATGTTAAGTGGCTTCTTACTGACCTTCGTTTGATCAAGTTCGAAGTTAGTACTATCAATTCAAGTTTAGTTAAGTTTATAATTGATATTGTCAATTGACCTTCACTTGATCAAGTTTGAAGTTGGTACTATCAGTATTAGTTCAATCAAGTTCAGGATTGATATCATCAATTGAATTTCATTCAATAAAGCTTGGAATTATCAATTGTCAAATCATGAGCAGTTTCGTTTCTCTATATCAAACTATTATTTGAAGTAAACATCAGACGTTCTTTAAATCAATGTGCTGATCACACATCAACTCAAAGAGGGGAAAATTTAATCACTCTCAATTGGGCTAGCCTAACTGAAGGCCCTATTTTCCTTAACTAAAGATCTTCCTCTCAATTATGCTAATCCAATTATTCGATTACTGACATAATTCATCAAAATCATTTAAATCCCTCAAATCAAATATCATCTACTAGTGATCTATCATTAATTTCTAATTAATTACCTTGGCCTATTTAATTAAATCAACCTCATTAAATCTCTTGGCTAAAGTAATTAATTAAAGGAAATTAATAAATGATTCTAAATTACAAACTCACCACTAATGGACAAATTCATCTATGGACCAATGGGAGTTGACACACATGGATCACCTCACATAGATCAATCAAGGTTAAATCCTCATAACTCATCAAGAATCAATCTTTACCACTAATTTCCCCTCTTTCTCCATAAAAGGGGTAAATTTTGAGCTCGTCCAAGGATCCCTAATCGTACAATCTTGCATTAAGCTTATGCTATAGAGTTGAATTCATGCATCTAGATAATTAGCAAACACTTCAATTTTGTAATGGGATCAATTGATTTAGAATTGATATTTTTAGTTTAGATGCATTCCAATGGATCAAACTCTCTCTAAATAGGAATTTATAACTCTCTTTAATTGTCATGCTTTGATTGATTTCCTATGTGCCAACAATTGAATTAATGAGTTATAGAGTGTTGTCTTTGCAGATTTGTAGGTACGGGTGAAGTCCACATAAACACATACACATATGTAAGGGGTTGCAATTCTTGAGCTGGTGCGTGGATGATATTGTCATGTATCTGACACTTTTGAAGAAATTTGCAAGCATTAGCCTCCATAATTGGCCAATAATATGCAATTTTTAGAAGCTTCTTAACAAGGGTTGGACCACTATAATGGGAACCAAAGATACCTTTGTTTACGTCTTGTAATTTTGAGTATGATTCTTCAATATTGAGACTTCAAAGGAGTATATTGCATCTATGCTTCTTTTACAAGGGTTATTAGCAATAATAGCGTAACAAGAGGTTTTTCTTATGAGGGATCTCTTTTGGTTCTTAAAAAGGTTGGGGGATATAGATTTCTCTTTAAGGTACAAGTAAATATCTTGATATCAATGGGAATTGGGACCAACAATCTTGCACATAAATTTAGACTTTAGGACTTCAAAGATAGGCACCATGAGTTTTTCAACCACGAATTCACACTGTGTAGCTTTAGGAGGCATGTCTAGAAGAGATCCCACCATATCCATTGCATCTGATACTTTGTTCCGTGCTTGAGGGATTTTATCAAGGGAGATATTATCAAAGTACTGATTGAAGTCCTCTATCATGGCTCTATATGGGATTAAATTCTCATCCTTAGTATCATAGATGTCATTAACTTGGTTAATGTTATGCTGGAAATCACCACATACTTGAAAATGTTTGGTTTTCCAATAGATCGTGGTCTTTAACCTTGTAATCAATATCTCATATTTGAAAATATTATTTGTGCAAGCAAAGTTTAATTTGTATGACATGGGGATTGAATCTCCTTGTGGTGTGATTAGTACCAATCTGACACCCAAACCTTTTTGTGTGTATGAGCCATCAAAATACAGGTTCCATTGTTTTAAATCTTATATAGTGAATATGCCTTTATCTAGAAATTCTACTAACATAGGATGCTCTGATGGTATTGGTGCATCTTCCAGTTAGTCAACAATGACTTGGCCTTTGATGGATTTTCTATTTTCATAGTTGATGTTGAAATCACTCAGTATCATGACCCATTTGGCTAGTTTCCATGTTAATGTTGCTTATCTCAAGATATATTTTAGTGGATAAATTTTTGTGATTAATATTGTCTTATGACTCAATGTGTAATGTCTCAGTTTTTGTGAAGAAAAAACTACAAGGCATGTCCTCTCTATTTCAGTATAATTGAGCTCATCAGAAATAAGTGTTCAACTGATGTAGTAATTGTTTTTTCTTTTCCTTTTCAGTTATGCTAAGCCAATAATTATCTCAATGAATGTTATATATATATATATATATATATATATAAAGATAGGTTGAACTAGGATTGGAGACATGAGTACTGGTGCTAAAAGGAGATAATCCTTTAGTGTTTGGAACATAGATTGTCAATCTTCAATCTATTGAAATGGTACACTAGTGCAGGAGCACCTGATAAGAATAAAACTTTGAAAACACCATGGAAGCATGATAGGGATGTGTATGGGTCTAGTAGTCTCAATATTAAAGCCTTAAATTCAATAATGGCATTTTAATGTAATAATTCATCTGTAATGAATAATTATCCTAATGGTTCCAATAGGACCATAGGACCAAATGATGGATCTCATGGATCTAGGATTGGGAAGGGCCTTAGAAGTGATTAGGAATACTTAGTAAGGAATTTTGATCCTTTAGGGGTCATTGATTTGGGGCAGAAGTCAATAGAGTTTTTTTAATATCAATTTTAAATTCAAATATTTAGAATGTAATGACTAGTTACCATTTTGGTGGGAAACGCCAAAAATTAGTGTAATTAGTTTTGATAAGGGATAAAATTGTTCTGATTAGTTGGGAAGGTATTTGGAAGGTTATATAAAGTCTTGTAAGATAATTATATAGGCAGAGGACAGTTAGTACGGACTGGGGCATTGAAAAGCAATAAAAGTTACATTTCTTACAAATTTTGTGTTGTTTTATCATCATTTATTCTGAGTTTTGATGTTCTGAGTTTATATTGATGCCAAGTGATTGAATAATTTCATATCCATGCAATATTAAAGTTTTTTTTTTATCTATTAGTCTATCCCTTTATTGTTTGTGCTAACTCTTCCAAAATAGTGGGAGTTGTTTTGAATATATTGAAGAATTTCATAATATCTTGAGCCATTCCATGAATGTAACCTCTGATTCTCATGGAATGGACTCACTATAACATATAATATATGTCACTGACATCATCTATGTAGGAGAGTTGAAAATTTTTGGTGTACACCACTGGAAAGTGTAGGGTAAGGGCACAAAAGTGGCGCCATATATATTGCAGTGGAAGTTCTGTCCAAAGGAGACCTATATTTCATTTGAAAATTTGTAACCTACTGGAACACTATTAATTGGTCAAAGTAAGATGTTATAAGCCTTTATAAATAGTAGGTGGTGGTGAGAAGTGTTTTTTTTTTGTGTGGAGGCATTGGGTGTGCTAGGAACACTTAGGAACATTGTGGAACTATCACCTTTTCCCAAGATATTTTCTAAGTTTTTGGTCTACCACCTTTGCCTCTGCATCATAGTGGTATCAAAGAATAAATCGGTTCCTTGAGGGAAAGAGTTAGAGTTTTTTGAGAAGGATGGCACCAAAGAACCAGATGGATAGAGAAATTGAGGAGTTGAAGGAAGCCTTTGAGAGAGAGAAGAGAGAAAAGAGGGAACTTGAAGCAAAAAAGGATAGGGAGGATAGAGAAGGTAGGAGAGAGAGACTAAAACTCTCAGAAAGGATTTAAGCCCTTGAGAAAGAGAGGGAAGAACCTAGGAGGGAAGGAAAACATGATAATGAGGAAGAGAACAATGAGGATGGAAGACATGAAGAGCATAGGGAAGAAGAAGATCCTGAGCAGAGGAGGGTGGTAATATTGGTGAAGGAAGCTCAAAGTGGAGGATTTAGGGGTCATGTTGACCTACCAATGTACCAAGGAAATATGGAGAGTGAAGAAGTGCTAGGGTGGTTAGAATCCGTTGAGAATTTATTTGAGTTATAAGACATGGAGGATGAAGAGAAGGTAAAATTTTCTAAGTCTAGGCTAAGGGGAACTACATTGACTTGGTGGAAATGTATGATCAGAATAAGAGAGTAGCTAGAGGATTGAAAAAAGTTAATAGTTGGGAGAGGATGAAGGCTATGGTGAAAATTTAGTTTTTTCCATCTGATTTTGCAATTAAAACTAAGAGGATGAGACACAATTTAGAATAGAGGTGCATGGATGTGATGAGTTACATTGATAAATTGCATAAGTTGAGTATCAGAGGAGTTGAGGATGAATATGAAAAGGTGGCTAGGTACCTAAATGGCGTTAGGTACAATATACAAGATGAGATTGGTTTGAGTGTTCCTCAAACACTTGGAGAATGTTTTCAACTTGTTGTTATGGAAAATGATAAGTTGAAAAGGAAAAAAGATAGACAAGGCAACAACAATAGGGGAGGATCATCAATGAGAGGTAGAGATGGAAGAACAAATAATGAATTTCAGAGAAGTAATGATAAAGACAAGGGAAAAGACTTTGGTTCATAACAGAGAGGTGGTTATAGAGGTGGAAGATTTGGTGGTGGGAGAGGAAGACACACATTTACTAGAAGGTGTTACCACTACACTTAATTTGGGCATCCATCATTTAAATGTCCAAGGTGGGAAGAATCAGACAAAGGAAGAGATAAAAGAATAGCTTTAGCACAAGAGGAACAATAGAAGGAAGAAGAAAGAACCCTAAAAGAAAACCTTGAGATGGATGGAGAATTCCTTATGATAAGGAAATGTAAACTACTACAACAACCACCACAGGCATCAATTTTCAAAAACAATTGTGTAAGCCATGGAAAGTTGTGTAAATTAATCATAGATTTAGGAGCTCATGAAAATTTGGTTTCAATTGATATGGTATCTAAGTTGGGATTGAAAAAACACATATTTACTGGAAGGTGTTACCACTACAATGAAGTTAGGCATTCATAATTTAAATGTCCAAGGTGGGACAAATCATACAAAGGTAGAGACAAAATAATAGCTCTAGCACAAGAGGAACCGCAAAAGGAAGAAGAAATAACCCTAAAAGAAAACCTTAAGATGGATGGAGAATTCCTTATGATAATGAAAGGTAAACTACTACAACAACCACTACAGGTATCAATTTTCAAAACAAATTATGTAAGCCATGGAAAGTTGTGTAAATTAATCATAGATTCAGGAGCTCATGACAACTTGGTTTCATTTGATATGTTATGTAAGTTGGGATTGAAAGCATTTGATCATCCTAACCCTTACAAAGCCACTTAGGTAAGACAAGAGAAGCATGTAGAGGTTAGACAAAGGGAATTCATTGATTTCTCCATTGGGCCATATCAGGATCATGTGCTTTGTGATGTTATACCCATGACTTGTGGACATGTGATGTTAGGTAGACCATGGAAAAATAAAAGGAGGACTATCCATGATAGGTACACAAGAAAATACCCAGTGCATAAGGATGGTAAAAATTATGAGTTGAAACCATTACTTGGTAATGGCAAGAAAGAGGACATTGCTATGTGTTTTGGAGATAAGATTGATGTGAATGTGTAGGCTTGGAAGGAGGATATAGGTCAGAGAAAGGAGAACAAACAACAACATGGACTGGTTATGATAGTGGTTAAGGACATCCCTAAAGTGTAGATGTATTGGGGTTAAGAAAGCATCATGATTGGTGCAATTGAATGCCCTATAACGGTGCAGAATATAGGAGAGGATAAACAATCAATGGTACATGATTGGACAAGCCCAAGTGACTTGAAGAGGACAAGAAATAAGCAAGAGCAATAACAAATACAAGACTGTCCCATTTAAGGGGCTACAAACAAGTATTTTGGTACTAATCTTTCTTATATGGTAAATGTAGGATATTGAAGAGTTGAAGAGACTTTTGGGGAGTTGTTATTACAACATAAGCCCCCTATGGAACCATTCAAGAAGACACCTTCACAGAGGATCCATGGAGTCAAGAACAAACAACTTAACTCTTGGGGCAAGAGTTCTTTTATTTTTGGGGAATATGGCCCAGGAGCACCTGATAAGAAGATCATTTTGAAGACACCATGTAAGCATGATAGGGATGTGTATGGGCCTAATAGACTCAATATTGAAGTATTAAAGCTAATAATGGCATTTTGTTGTAATAATTCATATGTAATGGATAATTGTCCTAATGGTCCCAATAGGACCAAATGAAGGATCAAATGGGTCTAGGATTGGGAAGCATCATAGAAGTGTTTAGGCATACATAGTAAGGCCTTTAGAGAATTTATTTTGGGTAGAAGTAAATAGATTTTGTTTTAATAAGAGTTTTAAATTCAAATATTTAAAATGTAATGGCTAGTTACCATTTTGGTGGGAAATGCCAAAAACTGATGTAATTAGTTTTGTTAAGGGATCCAACTATTTTGATTGGTTGGGAAGGTATTTGGAAGGTTATATAAATTCCTATGAGTTAATTGTACATGCAAAGGATAGTTGGTACGGACTGGGGCATTGAAAAGCAATAAAAGTTACATTTCTTACAAATTTTATGTTGTTTTATCATCATTTATTCTGAGCTTTATTGTTCTAAGTTTATATTGATGAAAAGTGGTTGAATAATTTCATATCCATGAAATATTAAAGTGGTTTGGTTATATATTAGTCTTTCCCTTCATTATTTGTGCTGACTGTTCCAAAATAGTGGGAGTTTTTTTGAATAGTTTGAAGAATTTCATAATGTATTGAGCCATTCAATGAATGTAACCTCTAATTCTCATGGAATGGACTCATTGTAACATTTTATATATTTCACTGACATCATCTATTCAAGAGATTTGACAAGGTTTGGTGTACACCATTGGAAAGTGCAGGGTAAGGGCACAAAAGTGGTGTCATTTGTATTCTAGTGGGATTTTTGTCCAAAGGAGACCTATATTTTATGTGAAAAAGTGAAATTTTATGTCAAGTACATGGTGTAGGACCTTTTTTTTGGTTATATAAGTGATAGGAAGGGTTTAAACAAGAAGGCCCTATTTTTTGATGCAATTTGGGGAGGGTTTCGTAGAAACCCCATAGGGAAACTTGATCTTGGAAAAGAAATTGGAGAATCCTTAGTTTTAGACAATTTTGAGACTTTGTACAAAGTTGGGTATTGGGGTAGCATATATAAAGGGTACTTACTTTGTAAAAGTGGGCTAAATTATCCTTAAAACTAGTCAATTATCCATTTTCTGTATGGTTTTTTCAAAGTAACCACCTTTGGTTTTGGGATATGTTGTGGGTCTCTGTAAAGGGTATTTTAATATCTAATTATTTTTGGAATTTGTTTGGTGAGTTTGGGAGGAAATTGAGAAAAAATAATATGATAAGGGCTAGTAGGGTTAAGGCCTTAAAGTAGAGTTGGATAAAAGATCTTGGTGTAGAAAATTTTAACCTATTGGAACATTATTAGTTGGTCAAAGTAAGATGTTCTAAGCCTTTGAAATAGTGGTGGTGAGAAGTGGTTTTTTGTTGCGTGGAGGAATTGGGTGTGCTAGGAACACTTAGGAACATTGTGGAACTATCACCTTTTCTCAAGATATTTGCTAAGATTTTGGTCTACCACATTTTCCTCTACATCATACACCCTTATGGAGAAGATATTGAAATGGGTGACGCTTTTTGACCATCTATGAAATAAACTTATAAAAGTCTGTAATATTCCTTGTAGACTCCTTAATTGATGTATATTTGTGGTTTATGGAATCTCAATGATTTCCTTGAATTTTTATAGATCTATTTTAATCCCATGGTGTGACATAATAAATATCAATAGTTTACCTAAAGTGACCTCAAAGATATACTTCTTGGGGTTGAGCCAAACTTTGTATTCCTCCAATCTGTCAAAGATTGGATGCAAGACAGATAATTGCAGATTTCTTTCTAGTGATTTTGGAAAAAATTCATCCACATAGTCTTCCATAGTGATGTGCATCATGTCATGGAATATAGTTTTCATTGCACATTAATAGGTTACACCATAATTATTCAAACTAGACCATGATATTCCAACAATAAGTGGCCCATACACATGTGAAATTTGTGTTATGGTGATCCTCTGGTGCTATCTTAATCAGATTGTAACCATAGAATCCATCCATTAGTGATAACATTTGATATCTTATAGTCAAGTCCATAATCATTTCTATGTTGATAAGTGGAAAGTCTTCTTTAGGATATGTATGTTTAAGTCTCTAAATCTGTATGGATCTTGATATCTCCATTGGGCTCTGATACTGGAACTAGGTTCGACATACAGTTAGCATAATCAATGCATCTTATGAATTCCATTTCTAGTATCTTATTGAGTTCATCCTTGACCAATAGTGCTATCTTGGGATGCATCATTCTGAGTTTTGTCTTCAAAGGTTTTACTCCTAGCTTTAATGGAAAATGATGTAACACTAACTCTAGATCTAGCCTAGGCATATTTGAGTATGCCTAAGAAAAATTGATTTATTTATCTATAAAGAACTAGATAAATTGTCCCCTCTATTCAGTTGTTAGTGATTCTGGTAAATGGATGAGCCTTTTTGTTTCTTCAGTACCGAAGTTGATTGTTTATGTCTTTTCTACTAGTAGTGGTGATTTTTCTTCATTGATTGTGAGTGTGTCAAGTCCTCCACCCTCAGGTGCCTTGGGGAGGTTTTCACCCTTGAATATCTCCTTTATTTTTACTATTTTATGGTTAGAAGGTGCCTTTCTATTTTCACCTAGGAACCTTATATTTTGAATATTTTCAATTTTACAACTGAAGGACTCATATAAATCACCAAAATATGCTATTTCATCTAGGTCAATGGTGAATATTTCCTTGTGATATCCCATGGGTATTCCTTCTTGGAATCCCAAGAACTCATCAATAGGTTCATTGTTCCCAAAGATGTCTATATTCGGTTGATCTTCTTGGTACCATTCAATTAGCTCAGGGTGGATTATGGAATTGTTGTATTTTGTTTGGATTTGGAGATAGAGAGGGTTGATATGGTATTGATGTAGGACTTAGATAGGGATTCATGGGTCATTGAGGATGAGAAGGATGCGGGTTTAGATAAATTCCAAAATTCTTGAATCTAGGGGCATCGATATGTTGGTTTATTATGTATGGATAATCGAGAAATAATAGTATTAAAGTGAAGGGTACTATAGTTTTAGGACTATCTCACTCATATTCATTTGAGTATGTTTCATACTGGTAGTCCTATAATGTCTCCAACTCATCTAAAGCACACATGTCATCACTATTAGGCAATGATATATTTGATGTAACTTCCTTGTGTGGTTGGTACCCTAAGCCGTGAAAATTAGGATTTGATTTGGGTTGTATTAGCTTCAAAATTACTTTATTTTCCTTGTTGAGGCCAGTACATCCATTTTACGTATTGGAACCTCAAAATATTGGCATAAGTTTGATCATACATAAGAACTATGAGACCCTTCCTAGTGAGCCCTATCGGTTATCACCCAACTTTTTTGGAAGCTACCAATTTTTTCTTATAAAGATTTCATCACAATATTAGCCAAAATATAATTCCCATCCTAGCCCAAAGGA
Source organism: Thuja plicata (assembly GCA_018584345.1). Classification (NCBI taxonomy): domain Eukaryota; kingdom Viridiplantae; phylum Streptophyta; class Pinopsida; order Cupressales; family Cupressaceae; genus Thuja; species Thuja plicata. The sequence continues at coordinate 66,319 of MU215358.1, forward strand.
TTTAATTATATTAGAGTATGAATTTTGTGAAGCATATTTATTCTAATGTCTCAATTACAAGAAGCAAAAAATATTGGAAAAGAAACATTCATTTTACCCCAATTGTGTTTTATGTTCATATTGGTAGGATATTACATATTGGAAAAGGAACCAATGTGCTTCATCGATGAGAATTTTGCATGAATAACCTAGGTAAATAAAAAGAGTGTGTTGCACAATATTGGCATGAAAACATTACATTCATAGCGATGAAACATTAATCGGCAGAAGGAGATCGGGTTATATTGATGGCAAAGGCATGACAAGAGAATAGGATGATATCATATTATATATCGATATAGGTCTTACCGGTATAATTAATATTATCATGATAGATAAAATGAATGTTTCCAGTAACATAAGTTACACTGATAAGGATAGAATGTTTCTACATCGGCAAGATCCACACTGATTGATGGAGTTAATCAAAGTATCATAGTGAGGAACATATCAGCATTGGTAATACTGATAAAAATCATCTGTATAGATTACACTATCAGAAGATAACAAAAAGGAATTCTCTATAGAACAAGATACACTGATAAGGGTAAGATAGAGTCATATCGACAAAGGTTTGGAGATCATATACTGATAAAAAAGGTAGAAAAAGTTTTCATAACTTTGGCAAGAGATACATCAATAAATCCATTGGTATAACTTACTTATCAGGAGCCACCAAAGAGACATTTATGATAGAGTAAGCTAGCCTGATGAAAGATTGTCAAGGTAACATATGATAATAGATGGTAGTATCTCATATCGCATCAGTAGAGCTTTGTCTTTGTTATACTGATGAATTTTTTGAAAACCACTCGGAGCTAAAGCATCTAACATGAGGAGTTATGATCGATGGAGCTATGTTAATGAGTGATATAAAGATACAACTAATAAATGAATCTATGTACAAGATGTATGTGTTAATAATAGGGTGAAAATGAAGTGAATTCATTGGAATACTGTAGAGACAGTTATATAGATGTAAAAAAATGTCATTTTAGGCATTTCAAAATTCAAAAAGGGGAAATATTGATGACGGGGCATTAATGATCAACTCGTCGCACGAACCAGTTCATACAAATTGATGATCAAAATAAGTTTCTTATTGCCTTAATGAATTCAGAATGAGTTGTGGAAGATCTATAAAGGGAGAAATTATAGACAAAGGAGAATCAAATTTCCAAATGCAATACAAGTAATCATCCTCTATTGTGATTTTTACAAGTTTCTCTACACTTTATCTTAAATTCTTAGTAATGGAGAGTTCTAGTGCAAGTTCAGAAAGGAAGGGAACATTTGACAATGATAAGGGTAAGAAAAAAAAAAAGGGCCCAAGGGAAAGAAGATTGTAACAAGATAAGATAGAACAACTGGATGGATCCAAGTCCAAGTCTAGGAGAGAAGGATTAGATAAACTTGTCACTGATAAAATTCTAGACAGATATAAGGAAATAGAAGATATATAAATAATTTTCTGTAGATATGAATTGTTCCTCTTCCATTATAAAACAAGAAATTTAAGACAACTGACCTACAATCCATGTTGAATAAATTTGGGAAGGGTAGTTGTACCCAATGTATTTGTGAACTAGTAAATTTTGATATTATTAGCTAGACATGAAAATCCAATATTGAAAGCTATATGTTACTCAAATGGTGAACCTTTTATACATTTATCAAAGAAATTTGTAATGGAGGTGTTGGTCTGGATGACCAAAATTATTTTGAGATAAACCTTAAGGATCTTGAATATGAATATGAGAGGTTAAGTACCACATACTAGGAATGGAGGCTACCCTTGCATAGAATTAAACAGGAGGAAAATGCAGAGGAATAGGGGGTTGAGCAAAGAAAGCATGTGAAGAAAAATGTAATACCTTTCATTATAGAAGACGGGCCACCCTTCCATGTAGGTTTATTCCGGCCCTCTCTAGGAATCACCTTTTACTCAGCAGGGCAAGTGTTTGGTTCCAAAGCCCTAGATTTCATGTCAATTTTTGCTATGGTGATAGATGTTGATGTGTAGTGCCAAAACCCTAGATTAGTTTCATGAGAATTTCAATCATTAATCATTGTTGATGAATATGGTTCTTTTCTATGGACATGAGAAAGTGTTATGTCTTGAGGGTTTGAAAATAAGGAAAATTGGTAAGGAAGGAGAATCCCTCCCTACCCAATTATGGAATTCTATATGGGATTACAGGTTCCCTAGTTCTCATTATGTACATTTGTGGAGCATTTTCTAAAAAAAAATTATAGGATGTATTTTCATCCTTATGATTACTCCATCTCTATCAAAGTGAAGAAGTTATTGAGGCCTAAGGACTATGATCACAGAAGAATTTAAAAACACAATTGGAGAGACTAGTATGTTTTCCAAGATCACACTATATTTAGGGTATTTGGTTGTGATGTTGCACCATTCAAATTACCTAAACTAGTTTCAGACAATATTTCTTACTTGGAGATGTAATGACCTAAAAATGTTCAACTAACCTTAGACCCCCAATCTTGATCTCTCATTAAGAAAATCCTAATCTTGATCACCTTAAGTCCTAAACTAAAGGAAATTAATCATCTTTAGTCTGATCTGACCTAATCCCTAATTCCTAATCTATCATCGCACTTGATTTAATTATTTAATTCCTAAACCCCAAAACAATGAAAAATAAACCTTATGTCATTTATTTAATTAATATCCTAGTATGTTGATTAAATAAATAGATAATTTTCAATTAAATATAAAATGGAATTAATATTAATAAATTGAGTAAAAGTGCATTTTAATGATTTAAATATTCAAAAAATGCATTTTATGTCATCATTTTAGTTGACTGAACATAAAATTAGAAAAAAATCTTTCTTGTCCAATTAACTAATTATTTTCTCATTCTCATTTTGGAAACAATCGAGTTAACTGAAAACTGATTTTAAAAGTTTCCTAAATGACTAATCAGTCAGTTCAGTTAACTGACTCGCTCAACCAATGATCTTTCATGCATGTAGATTGTGCTTCTTTGAGTCAATCTTGTTCATCCTTCAACTTTCAATCTCAGACGTTAGTTTGATAAATATTTTCTATAAAAGAAACTTCATTTTCCTCATAATGGATCAAAGATTTTGAGTAGAGTTGTTTTCGATTAAGGGTAAAACAGTTTTTGAAGGTAACAGTAACCCTTTACAAAAGACTAAAGATAGGCAGGAAGCAGCATAACTAGAAACAAATAGATAGCATCAAAAGCAACAGCTGGGGGAAAAGAAGAAAAACATTTAGAACCCCTCCAGCAAAAGCATCCGGTCAAAAGACAAAAGCAGACAAAAAGAGAACCAGCCCCAGCGAACAAAGTCAGGTCTGCTTCAAGATCTCAGTAGACTCATCCATCACATGTTTGTATTTATCGATGGCTTCTTTGAGGTCTTTTATATCTTTGGAGCTCCCCTGTTTCACTTTTTTAGCACTTTCCCTTATATGAGTCCCTGGGCCAGCAATGCTGGGATCAACAGTATTATCCACATCAACATTGATAGGATTAGAGTTCCCATCCAGCACAGAGAGAAGAGCCCTAAGATTACTGTCAGTCACTTTAATTCCCTTGTAGTTATTTTTCATTACTTGGCTGAGGGTATCTTCAATGCTCTGGATGTGACTTTCAATAGTACGCTGGCGAAAGTTGACCACAACATTGATCTTCAGCTCAAGTTTCTCCAGCAGGATTTTTCCATATTCTCCTCCTGAGCCTCATTGGTTGTAGCTTCTTTCAGAGGTTTAGCAGTCATGATAGCCAACTTATTAACCCTATCCTAGAGGTCATCATACTTTCCATTAATATCTCTAATCTCTTCAAGAAGCCAGGTGTTCAGTTGCAGATCCATATCAGCCCGCTCTCTAACAACCTGAATAAACCTGCAGGGGTCTTGGGTTTTTTCGGTCTCATTACCATGGCTATCTCCAGTTTTATCTTTATCTTTTTTATTCCCCTCAGATCCCATAGCCTTTTCTTCCCTGGAAGTCCTATCCATAAAAGACACAGACTCCGCATAATTCACCAGAACAGGGGTAGTGTCAGAAATGCCCTTCTCTTTAATCTTCGAACTCGGCTCAGTATGCTTTTTAACAGGGGAATTAGGTCTTTCCACCTCCAAATCCATAGGCGCACCCTGGAAATATTATTATCTTGGCCCTCTATTTCCAGTTCCTCAGAGCTGCCTTTACTGTCATTTTCCATCTCCTCAGAGGATCCCGTTAATTCTTGCTCAAGGGAATTAGTGTCTTCCTCCATTTCCATACCAGTTTCCTCAGAGAGGAATTTAGTAGCTTCCCCTTTTTCCCCTTTCACATCTTCCTTATCCTTAGCCTTAGTTTTTCTATCTGTGTTCATGCCTTCCTCCTCCGTGAGGATCTTGACATTCTCTTCTCCACCAGTGTTGACCTTACCCTTCCTCTTTTTCCCAGTAGTGTTACTCTCAATTGCCATAGGTATTTTACCTTTCTTGCCTCTATTTGAGTCTTCCGCCTTAGGGTTGCCTTGCATCTTAAATTTAGCATGCTCATAAATTAACAGGATAAGCCCATCATGGAGAATAGGCGAGGCAACATTCTTTCTATTCTCCAAGATACTATTTTCCAGAGACTTGAGAAGAAAGAATAGGAAAGAGATTCTCCTATTGGAATGGAAATGGTTAACCAACATGAAATGGAAATTGTAAACCCTAGTATACCGACCATCTAGGGTAAAATACTGCATCATAGCTTTAACAACTTTAGCCCAAAAGAGCTTCATATGATCCCACCGGAAGAAATCACCCGACTGTTTGACAAGAAGGTCTCTTTCCACCTTAGTCTTAGGATACATTCTAGCAGAATTTTTAGCCATGAAAACACCTCTATAGTATTTAAGACCAGAAATCTTAAGACTTGTAATTTCATAAATAAGTTTCTCAGTCACACAAAATGTCTTACCACACAGAGTTACTTGGTCATTGTCCCAACTGTCCACAAATTCCTTGGAGATGTCCTTATTATTTCCGTGGAGTCTCTCCATATAATCTGTAACCCCACCTTCCTTGAGTCTCTTCCAGACTTTGACTTCTTTCTTCCATTTACAAATTGACAGTTCTTCCCTTTTCAACTTTCCTCCCATACTGCCAGAAAACCAGAGATAAAAATACCGCAGAGCGAAAGCGGATTGTGAAGTTTGTGAATGAGTGATGGTGAAATTCCGCCCTTTAATAGAAATGATAAAAATTCTCCCATAAGTGTTATTATTAATGCACTTGCTGTCATGCATGCAAAGCTCAAAATTGAGGCAACTCTGTGAACTAGCCTTTCTTGCCATAATTATTGGGGATATTTTCAGGGTTTTGGTAGATTTGATCATACTTCAGAAGATTAACGATATCAATATTTAATCCTTGATATCCATTCTAGTATCTGACGTCATCACTAAAGGCACCCGCATTCACCAGGTTGTCAGCCACATAGTTGGACTCTCTGAAGGCATGACTGGCATAGGTGACGTCGAAACCATCAATCAAAATTTTTATTTCATCAAAGATATGACTAGTATTCCATGAGGGAGAGTTAATACCATTAATACAATTTATAGTATTCAATGATTCCCCTTCCAGCCATAATTTTGAACAATTCTGCCTTTAGCAAGTTTGCAAGCATGGAGAGCCACCATTGCTTTGGCCATATGACTAGTTTGAGATCCAATTGGAATAGCAGAGGCCTCAATGCACTTTCCTTCAGTATTTCTAGCTATGTACCCACATCCTGCAATGCCAGGGTTACCTTTGGCCACACCGTCAAAGTTCACTTTGAGCCAACCAGGAGGAGGAGAGTTCCAAACTGCAGATTCACGGGGAGAAATAGGGGCTTTATACTTGGAGGTGAAGTCCCAGTTCTAAAGAATCTCCTTATCATAGATCCCTTCTAGAATTCTAGGTTTTAACTCAACTGCAACTTTAGTATTTTCAATAATGTTGTTGATAATTTTGGATCCAATCAAGAGAGGAGTAGATTTTTTGTCTTAGAATATCCTGTCACTCCTTTCTTTCCAAATCCTCCATATTACATGAGGGCCTATATAATCCCAAACAATTTTTCCCAATTGGTGTTGGAAAGGGGATCTCCATTGTTCCAAAAATTCTTGAATAGTATTAGGGAACACCCAGCTAACTTTCTAGTGATGTAACACCACCCTCCAAATATCCCTAGCAAACTAACAATGAAGCAGAAGGTGAGAAGAGGTCTCAGCTTCTTTCATACAGAGATAGCATCTATTAGGGATAATCCATCCTCTTTTCTTCAGATTCTCAGTAGTTAGGATTTTGTCCTGAATAAAAAGCCAGTAAAAAAAGTTAATTTTAGGGATCAGAGAAGGAAACCAAACCTTTTCCCTTTGGACTCCTCATCCCTGGGGGAGATCATTGAATAGGAAAAGGCCACAGAGAAGGTATACCATTAGGATTAGGGGCCCAGATTGGCTCATCTTCTTTATTATCTTTAACAACCCAGGGAGAAAGATCCAGGTTAATATTTTTCAGGCTGGGATCAATATCACACAGGTTTATCCATTTATTTTCTCTCTAGTAATCCACCACTTTACAACCAATTCTGACTTTAGACATCTCCACAAAGTTATCCATGCCAGGGTACTGGATCAGAGGTTTATCCCTAAACCATGGATCTTCCCAGAAATTAATTTTCTGCCCATTGCCAACTTTTCATTGGGCACCTTTAGCAGCTAGGGGTCTAGCCTTCAAAATGATATTCCAAATTACAGAACCCTGAACAACAAGGGGAGAAGAGAGGAAAGAATCAATAGAGAGAGTATAAAAAAGATACTTTGACTTAAGAATTTTGTTCCAACCTTTCTCTTTTCCAAAATTTCTCCAGCACTGCTTAGCTAGGAGAGCAGTATTAATGTCCTTAATTCTTTTGATGCCAAGACCTCCAAATTTGACCAGCTTACACACTTTTTCCCAAGCCACTAGGTGGATTCTATCTTTCACTTTAGTGCCAGACCATAAAAATATTTTTTGAATTTTCTCAATAGTATCAACAATCTTGGAGGGGATTTTGAAAAGACTCAGGGCATAAACTGGGAGGTTTTGGAGAGAGCTCTTGAGCAGCAAAAATTTACTAGCATTGCTGAGGAGGGAACCTTTCCAACTAGCATGTTTTCTGTTGAACTTGTCCACAATCACCATCCAGAAAGAATCAGGAGGTTTACTACCCAATGGTAGACCCAAATAGCTTGAGGGGAGGGCAGAAATAGAATAGCCTAGAATGGTCGCCATTCTCTTCTGCTAATCAGGGGGAGTGTTGATGAAGAAAAGGGAGCTTTTATCCCAGTTTATAAGCTGACCAGTAGCCGAGGAGTAAGTGTCAATGGATTTCTTGATAGCAGTAGCTTCTTTAATAGAGGAGGATCCCATAAGGATAGTATCATCAACGAACTACTCATGGGAGCAGGGAGGGCAAGAGGACGAGGGGAGAAGGCCAAGAATCTTCCCTTCCAAGACCCCTTTAGAGAAAATTCTCCCTAAGCTTTCAGCCATGATTGCAAAAAGGATGGGAGAAATAGGGTCCCCTTGGCGGAGACCTCTTGAAAGAAAGAAGAGATTAGAGGCAGATCCGTTCACCAACACTAAAATAGAAGGGGATCCAATGAGTTGCATAATAAGGCTGATCACTTTCATAGAGAATCCAAATGCAGACAGAACTTTGCAAAGGAATTTCCAATCCACTCTGTCATAAGCCTTAGATAGATCCACCTTCATGAGGAATCCATTCTTCTTCAAGACCTCCAGAGAGTGAATATTCTCATGAACTGAGATAATAGAATCTAGAATTTGACGACCTGGGACAAAGCCATTTTGTTGGGGGGAGATTAAAACTGGGAGAATCTTCAAAATACATGCCGTGAGGACCTTAGAGATAATCCTATAGAAAGTGTTACATAAACTGATCGGTCTAAAACTATTTGCATTATCCGCTCCAGGCCTCTTTGGGATGAGGACAAAAAAGGTGGAATTAACTTCTCTCAACGGGGAACCAGAACCAAAGAACTCTTTCACAGCATCTGAAATTTCTTTCTCCACAATATGCCAGAAGGATTGGAAAAAGAAGGGAGGGAACCCATCCGAGCCTGGAGATTTTTCTCCTTCAAAAGAGAAAGCAGCCGCTCTTATTTCCAGAGTTGACGGTATTTTTCTCAGCATCTTATTGTCCTCTCTTGATAGGATACAAGGGATCGAGTCCAGTAGTAGATGTTGATTGTCCTTGGAGAGGTTAGGGTAAGCTTTGAGAAGGGTGGCAAAATAACCGGTCAGTTATTTTTTAATTTCCTCTTCCTTGCTCAGTTTAACCTGATTCCCATTGATGTGATCTATTCTTTTAGTAGCCTTGTGCTTCTAGGTAGTAAGGTGGAAGAACCTAGTATTTTTATCACCCTCACAGAGCCAAAGAGCTCTAGAGCATTGTCTCCAAAAAACCTCCTCCTTAGAGATAATATTATGGTAATCTTCTTTAATTTTATTTTCCTTGAATTTGTTGTTCCCCATCAGGCCCTCTAGGTCAAAAATTCTTTGAATTTCTTCGAGTTCAGCTTGGACCAGACTTTTATTCTTAAAAATATCTCCAAACTCTTCTTTGTTCCAAACATTGACTCTGCTTTTGATGTTTTTAAGTTTTTGAACCACTTTGTACATCACTGTGCCCTCCACTTGGATATTCTACCACTCAGCAATATGCTTAGCAATGTTAGGGTGCTGCATCCACATTTTTTTGAATCAAAAAGGATAATTCCTCTTCCCCGAGTAGGATTTGCTTGGATAGATATAGGAGAGTGGTCAGAGCCAACTATAGGAAGAGAAGACAAAGAGCAGTCATATAGAAGAATCCAGTCCATAGTCAGAAGGGACCTATCTAGATAGACTTGAATCAAATTATCCCCAACTCTTTTGTTAGACCAGGTAAAGCTGCTACCTCTAAGGTCAAGGTCCAAGAGAGCTTGGTTATTGATGAAATCCATGAGAGCCACTCCACTATCAATCTGAGAGGAGATACCACCCATTTTTTCATAGTTTGTCAGGGGTGTATTAAAGTCTCCAGCCACCATCCAATAATCATTCTTAAAGCTACTTCTCTCAACTTCCAATTTACGCCAGAATCTATCCCTGCCAGCTTTAGAGTTGGGAGCATAAATATTTGAGAGGACCCAGGTGGATCCATCTTGAATATGGTTGAACTGTATGGAAGAGATATTGCCTTCCGATTTGATGAGGTCCCCAGAGATAGTGTTAAGGTTCCAAAAGGCAGCAATACTGCCTGAAGCTTCCACTAAGCTACACCCAGTCGCTCCACAATTTTTAAACAATTTTAGCTTTTCCACTTTATCTCTTGCCATTTTAGTTTCTTGGATAAGAATAATATCAGGTTTCTGATCTCTAACTAAATTTCTCCACACATCCTGCTTATGGGGGATATTTAATCCCCTGATGTTCCATGAGATAATCTTCATCTACAACTTTTGGGAGCAATCCTAGATGGTCCTTTGTCTCCCATCCGCTATACTTTGTCTACTCTCCTGATCTCGAGTGAAACTATTTTTAGGTCAACCTCTCGGAGGTTTTGGAGTATCCACATCCACTTTCTTGAGTAGAGTTGTTATGCTAGTTTTTTTTATCATTTACTAAGCATTTAGCATTTATCATTTATCATTTTAGATTATTTACACGTTTTCAAGTATTTGATTTAATAATCTAGGAAAACTTCATTTTGGGTTTTAATAAACAATCTTAGGTAATCATTAGATTAATCATCTCTTGTACTTGCATCATATAATAGTCATATTTTGAAAATACTTCATTTAGATAGTATCAAGTCACTAGGTTTGCAATGATCTAAGATAAAACTCATACGTCTACCTATTAGAAGGAAATATGTTGATTTAGATTAGTTTATTGTTTTCATACTTTCTTAGATTAATCACACAATGACCTATTGAAGTGTATGTGTTGTTTAAAGTTCCACATTTCACACACACATTTATGGCACCCACCATGGGGTAGAAAATCTAATTTATGACCTCACATTTTTGGAAGTTTTTGAGTCTCAGATTGTTGTTCTGTACAATTTTTTGCCCAAACTCGTATGAGTTTTCTCACTGTGCAATACGAGTGAGGATGGATACTGATATGGGTTACTATTTATTCTCTTATTAAAACACATGGATACTTGTATAAATTTCTATTATTTTGGTTTTTAAACAACAAGCATTTTATTTATCTTTTTATGACATCTGACATTTTCTATTTGATGTTTCCTGGTTTTCACAGCCTCATAGTTTTCTGCAGGATGTTTGATAGAGGCTTCTATTTCTAGAATGTTTTTTTTACAACATGATTGACAAAGAATAAAACCATCAAACTACTGACAATGTATTGTAGGTTGTACAATCACGAATCAACATAGCATTGTGCTTGTTTTTTTAATTAAAAGGGGAACCTCACATGGAAGACATTTAATTAAAGAACCTTTTCTTAATGTGTTTGAAATTAAAATGATGTTAGGATATTATTCTCTCACCCTTTTAGGGATGATCCAAAATCCAGAAGCATGGTTTTCATTTGTTTTTTTCATGATCACCTTGTAGAGTGCATGTCACAGTGGGAAAAAAGTAATCACCCTGTGAGAGCAACCCAAGTGAGGACGGTCTAACGCCAAGCCACTCCAAATCACTATAAATAAATCACTTCCTTGATATTAAAGTATCAGAAGATGAATACCATTTGAGCTTATACTTGGCTCTCACCTAACACATAGTAGGGCCTTCAGGTCTCAATCAATTTGTCATGACTGCTCATGCTAAGGTGCTTTGTGGGGCTATATGTCTCAATCTTGCTTGCGTAGACATAGAGGATGTATTCAAATGAATCCCCTTACTAAGAAATTTAGATTAACAACCACTTGAATCACCTCTAAAATTGGGATAATATAAGTGCAAGGGAGACATTAACTCCCCCAAGACACTCACCATATCGTGCCCCAATTAGTGGTTGGAGTTGGATAATATGGCATCATTATACCCATTTTGTGGTTCATGGTGGTCATATCCTGATTAGCTCTTGGGTGTGTACCTAAGTTTGTGAGAGAGGATTTTCCACTCAGCCAATTTCCTTAGGATCTTGCATTTTTTGGCTATGCTTGAATTATTTGTTCTCTGGTGTGTTAAATGTGCTTGAAAACTAGAAACATCAAATCAAAAACTGAAAAAAATTACAATAGAGAGTAGAAAAAACAATTCTCATACGACCCTGCATCCTAACTCATAGGATTTATGATCCTACTCATGTTTACACGTATTACCCAGTGAGAATGCTCGTATCACCCGATGAGAGTACTCATACAAGAGTGTGCACTTCCTGCAAGTTTTGACCTATCCTGATCTTTGTATGCATTCTAGTATGAGAAACCTAGTTCATTGTATCATCTAGGGTAATTCTCATATGATTATTGGTTCTTGATAATTTTTCCATATTCTCAGTTTGACCCAATTTTTACTGCTCACTAGATCTCTAGTTAGTTTCTACGCTATCTCCTACAACTCTATTTTAGACTAGTGAGCTCAATCTAGTTACTATCATTGGTTATAATCTATTATTAGTGTGACTTCTTGTTTCACAAATCTCATTTTGTTGTGCTATTCCATTGATTAGTTTGTCACCATCATTTTTATCATCTTTTTTCTACACTGTCTTTATTCTGAGTCGTGAGTGCAGGTTTTTAAACCTTGACTCAAAATCAGAGTCTTTTTCTTCTCCTTCTCAGTTGAACATTATCCTTTTTTCCATTATTGGTCTTGGACTTAGTCAACACATCGGTGTTACTTTAGCACCTGTTGGGAAAATCAATTGATTTATGCCTATCCAAACTAGAAGCTCTCTTAGATAATTCTAAGAAGAAGAGATACATTACTTTCCATTTGAGGAAAACCCTCTTTTCATAGAGGAATTAGAGATTAAAAAAAAATTGATCTCACCTCAAAATAGATCACCTGATTAAAGGATGTTGGGAGAAATACAAGGAAGAGATCAATCTAGATGTAGAGATCGTAGTGCCAGTATCTGAGCTACTCATAGCAAACACTCCTTGAGTGACTATGAACCTGATGAGGCTAGTATTCTCAGATGTCAAAATGACAAATAATTTCTCAGGATGATGAAAACCATCATGAAATGAGACAATGAACAATACTTTCTCAAACTTGCACAACAAGGAGCCTGACTTCTTCCTCATTACAGGGCTAAAGACATCATCACTAGAGAGGATGAAACTCCTTTGACAATAATGAAAAAAAATTACAAGCCTTTCAAACTAAGATGCAAGAGAAGAAGAAGAAAAAGGAGAAAGAAACCAAAAAATACTCTATGGAAACCATTTGTCCATTTCCTTTTGACAAAGACTTGTACTTACCTTCATTCCCATATGGTGGTCAATCTTATCCACAAGATCATGTCCAATAATTTTGTGCTCTATGTGAAAAATTTATGCATGAATAGATGTACCTCATGCATATCTTTCACTGGAGTCTAAGTGGCTAAACCATGGAGTGGTTTTCAAATTTACCCACTGGAATCAAAACTTTTGATGAACTGATAAATCTATTTTTATAATAGTATTCATACAACATACAACATCTCATGACAATGATCAATCTATGTAACGTTGAAAAACAAATGGGAGAGACTTTCCTAACTTTCCTTCAGTGATGGAGGATATTCTTTTCTCAATATCCATGTCTCATACCTGAGTCTAAGAAAATGGATATATTCACCGATGCATTTCTATCTGAGTACAAATTCCCTATTTAGATGCAAGATCTATCCACTTTTGATAAAATAGTGAAGAGTGCACTAAAAATAGAGGACACACTTGTCAGAAAGGGTGAGGTCACCATTTACATGGAAATAAAGTATGGTTCCAGTTCTAAAGACAAGGGAAAATACTAGAACAAAAACAAACATGTGGTAAATGACAAAGTAGTTGACCATACTGCTCCTCAACCAAAATGAGCAGTCTTCAACCTGACGAAGGGCACAAAGGCCCTAAAATATGTTGAAAACACCACAAAATCTCCTTCCAAAGGAATCAATATTCTCATGAGGATGAAACCTTGGTTCAAGTGTAAACGAAACTTCACTCCTCTAGGGCAATCCTATGAATCAGTGCTAAAGACTCTACTAGAAAATAAATTGATCAAGTTTCCAAATAACTCTAGACTATACAAACCAAAAGTCAAACCAAAATGGTGGAGTAAAAATGACTACTATGAGTTCCATAGGAACAAGGGACACATGAAGAATAAATGCATGAGACTCAAACATGAGATCCAAGATCTCATTGACAATGAAACAATCATGGTTGACAATCATGCCTTAAATGTTGATCATGAAGCATTCAAAAACCCCTTACTTGAGTACAATAAAGAAGATAATCCAAGAAAGTTGTTAGGATCAACCACACATATAGCACCAATGATGATAATTTCATCCACATGCTTGAGCCAGTCACTCCCTAGTATTTTAACATTATCATTGTCAACAAAAAAGAGAAATAACCTAGAGAAGCTAACATCATGACCCACGCACAAGAAAAGGTCACCTTGAGAGGAGATGGATCTTTCAACCCCTCTACATCTACCAACCAACCAAAAAAATCCAAACCTTCTACATCGACTAGAAAACAACCAGCTGTGACTATGTTGAAGGTGTCAAACTCCAAACAACTTAATTCATCTCGTGTTGCTGACTACAACATTACCAAGCAATTACAAAGAACAAATTATTAGATCACAATGTTTGAATTTCTCAAGATCTCTCTAGCTCATAGAGATATTCTATACAAAGCCTTGTCCACTACCAATGTCACTAAGGACTTGTATTTGGATTGGTTTCAATCCATGGTGGGTCACTTGACGTCACCTCACTACCTATCATTTTCTGAAGAGGATGATAACTCTTTGAGTCACCCTCACAATATTCCCCTACACATCAAATTCATGATCGACAAACATTGTGTCAAAAAGTTCTTGATAGATGGAGGCGTAGGGTTGAATATTTGTACGTACAAGCTAATATAACAACTACATTTCCCAAAATATTCCATTGATCCTAAAAATAAAATAACAATAAAGACATATGATGAACATGAGAGATCTTACAAAGCTCTCTTGACTCTACCTATACTAGTGGGACCTATAGAAAGAGAGGTCATATTTCAGGTGCTGGATCTTCAACTAGCATACAATATCTTTTTAGGAAGAGCCTGGATCTATGAGATGTAATTTGTCCCATCTACTTATCACATGTGCATAAAGTTCCCTTTTAATGGTGTTGAATTCACCATTCCTACAGATGCTATCCATGCCTGCAATGCACTAAGACAGTCAGTGGACACTCTCATTCCACACAATAGAGAAGCTTAGACATCAGAGTCAACCAGCGAGTTGATGAAATAAATGGAGAAGAAGCTAAAAATCATAGACACTAACATGGGTGGGTATACAGTAGAACCTATTTTTTGAATGAAATATCTTCCTATATCACCCAGGTCTTATGGGAGACCCTCAGAAGAGATGAAACCATCAACAACACAAGAAAATGTAATCTATGATGGTAGCTTTATCCAGGAAACCATGCCACTGGAGAATGAAAAATAAGAGAAGGTCATCTTGGATTGGCTATATAGAGAACCTGAGGATAATGATGTAAATCATTGTGAGACATCCCCTAAGAAATATGGAAAGGGATATGAATTGGTTCTGGTGGTACCCTAAATTTTGATAATTTAGAAGTCCTAATCCATTATCAAGAAGCATGTTTCTCCATAAAAAAAAAATCAAAGGAAGGAAGCTTTATGACACAAAAAAATAGAACTAACTAATAGAAGCCTTCAGAAAATGCTGGAATTTAGACCTTCTACAAAGATGGTTTCAACAGAGGATAAAGATGGTCAAATTTTAAAAATCTAAAAATAACCCAGTTTGGGAAATCAAATTTCCTATCTCCAACAGAAATATTAGCTTTTCACGAGGTGTTTTAGATTTTTGACCAAAGCCAAATCCGAAAGTTAGGTAGTTATTTTTTAGTTAGTTTATTGTTTTTTCAAAATAATTTGTAATAAGAGTTGTGTATTTTCACCCTAAAAAGGTGTGAAAGCCACACACACACACACACACACACACACACACACATATAATGTAAAATGAAAGAAAGGGAATACAATATAATACAATTTCACATATTTGGATGGTTTTTAATCAACAAGTATAACATGGACCTGGATGTACTATTTTTTCAAAATCAATAAAGATAAGTCCTTTTTCTTTCACGTGTAATAGTTTCATTATCATTTTACAATTAGTCCCTCGAATAAACCAATAGAACTTCTTCAAAGTGATAGTTTGATGTGCATGCTTCCTGATTTGATTCATAGTCTATATTTTCAATTGGTTTTCTCATTTTGCATGGTTAAATTCTGTTGATTGAGGCCTTAGTCAATTGGTCTGTCATCTAAGAAGTATTACCCATTTGAAATATCTCTGAATTTGTTTTAGGTTTCATGTACATTCCATAACACCTTTGAAGTGATAATTTTTCTTGTAAAACTATCTCTGAGGTTGAACATAAGATTGAAATGATCTTGATTCTATTTCCCATGGTATAATAAGGCAATAGTCTAATCATTATTTGGATTATAGTTATTCAATTCATTGTTATAGTTTTGTGATATCTTATCTATCTCTTCATTTCAATTTACGTATATATTTACTAAACATTATTTAATTACTTAAAGTATTTTAGTTTACAGTTTATGATATATTGCTTTCAATTAGATTTCTTTCAAGTTTCTTGCCATACTTGAGAGCGAGGGTTTGAAGTGTATTCTATCTACTATAAAAAGCCTTAAGACTTGAAGGATAAGTTTAAGGTATAGGCCTACCAGCCTTGGTTTGGCAGAGCCAAAATTGCAGAAGTTCCAACCTTGCCTTGGTTGTGACTTGTTAGTTGTCCAAATCGCTTGGGTTTCTCATCATTGGATAGGAAAAATCCATAGGAAATCTAATCTGTTGATTTGAGCACCAACAAATTGGCAACTCTGCTGGGAACTTGTTCAAAAGAACATTTTTGTATTTTACCTAGAAGCTCTGGTGATATATTTAAGACTCTACTGGGAGAAAAGAACTCAAAAGACAGTAAGTATTTTCCTTCTGATAAGAAGGTGGTGACTCTATTGAACAAATCATTTCAGTTAGTGACTCTATTGAGGGAGAAGACTCAGAAGGAGATGGTGGATTTTATTTCAAATGTATCCATCATTTCAAAGAAATCCTTTTACTCCAGATGGTATTACGCCATTGGATCTTAGGAGATTTCAATGCATCCCAAATAAGTTATCCCCTAAAATTTCACAACTTCTACCAAAGTTCCATGGAGAATGGGATGAATCGACACTACAACACTTGGATGTATTTTATGCATTCATATAAGATTATGAGGTTTCTACATAGGATTAGGTGATGAGGC
Source organism: Thuja plicata (assembly GCA_018584345.1). Lineage (NCBI taxonomy): Eukaryota > Viridiplantae > Streptophyta > Pinopsida > Cupressales > Cupressaceae > Thuja > Thuja plicata. The sequence goes on from MU215358.1 coordinate 82,951, forward strand.
TATTTGTCAGGACATTAAAAGATAATCCCAGAAAAGTATATGAATCACTACCCACACAATCCATCTCATCATGGAGACAGTTTGAGCAGTGGTTTCTTGATATGTTTCATGATGCCAGTGGTGAAGAAGAAAACATGTGTTATGAACAAGACATGTGCTATGAACAGGAAAGAGAGCCAAATTATATTTTGGAGGAAGAATCTTACATGTCCCCTTTGGATATATTCTTCAATTTGGAAAGATATAGAGGTGAACTTGCACTACATTTGTTCGTAATAATGATAAAGATCTATCGGGAAATACCTTCAGATATAAGGCCTCTAGGAAGGGAATTAATGGATAAACTTTGTGAGTTAGGAATCTACCATGATTCTCAACTACTAGCTTTTCTTGAGAAAATATGTGAAGTATTGAGGGAAGAAAAGAATGATGACATAGAGG
>MU215358.1:100619-119620 GCA_018584345.1 Thuja plicata
GATTTCTACTCTTAGTAACCCTTTCAAAATAATAAGGCAAGTCAAGCTAAAAGATTACTTACCTCGTTGTCATGAGGTTTAATTCCCACCACTCGAATCGTTCTCCTCACTCGAATTACTTTATTTCACTCACTTCTTCAATTCTCTCTTTTTTTTTTTGATAGGGTCAGTGGGGCACTACACCCTCCTATCCGTACCAATCTGTACAGATCGACTATTCTTGAGATTTGTAGAGAAATGGTTATGTTTTATTGATTTCAAAATGACAAATTACATCATTATCCTATCACCTGCCTGAAATGGATTTTGTAGGCACTCCCAATGGTTACATAACATATTTGAACTGATTTAGCCGTTTGGGAATTGTTTTACAAAAGTTGTCAATTTTGCTCAAAAGTTGCTTGACAACTTTTGAGCAACTTTTGCATATTTTGTAATTTTGTAAGTTTGATGACCAAACTTGGTCTCAATGTTATTTTTGTGATCCCTAGTGTATCCAAACATGAAAAGCCTAAAAAAAAATATTCCTAGGGTTTTGGACCATTGATGACCAATAGTTGACCAAGGGCTCGTAAGGTGCCAAACTTGGAACTATGGCCTTACAAGGTGGTCCAATGATTAACCCAATATCTTAACATAACTATAGGCCTCTTAGGACCTTAATGGAACCCCTAGGTTCCATAGGAACACTTGGTTCATTCAAGGTGCTCCTACACCAAATCCCTATCCACAGAGAAGCTAAAAGAATTCACTAAAGTATTTAAAGAAAAAAAAATCTAATTTGCATGGACTTACTCAGATATGCCAGAATTGGATCTAGATCTTATAATGAGCCATCTTTCAATTGTGCCTAGAGTCAAACCAGTGAAGTAGAAACTCAGAAAGATGCATCCCACATTGCTCTGTTAGTAAAGGCAGAACTGGAAAATTTGTTCAAAGTTGGTTTCATCAGAGCCATTGATTACAGAGAATGGATCTCAAACATTATGCCTATGTAAAAAAAAAAAAAAATCCATCTAGGTGTGCACTGACTTCAGAGTCTCAAAAAATCTTGTTCGAAAGATGACTTTCCTCTACCCAATATTGACATGATTATTGATATGAAAGTTGGGTATGAGATATACTCCCTAATGGATGGTTTCTAAGGATATAATCTGATCAAAATCACCCCTAAGGATCAAGAAAATAATGTGTTTACATGTTATTGGGGGACCTTCTGCTAGAATGCCTTGCCCTTTGGATTGAAAAACAAAGAGGATACCTATTAAAGAGCTGTAACAATGAAACTCTACAATATGATTCACAAAAACATTGAGGATTATGTGGATGATACTCTTGTCAAGACCATGAAAATATCCACACATTTACAAGATCTGGAAAAATCCTAGACAGGATGGAACAGTTCAGGCTTGCTGATGTAGAGCAACTTGGAACACAAATCAAAATCTTAGGATCCTATTGTTCTATCCATATTTTCATCATGAGAAAAATTCATTAGAGACATATCTCATCATACTTAAACAATAAATCATCTTTTCAATAAGTTATTATTCATCCAAAAAAAGAACATTTCTATATTCACTAGTAGAGATCACTCTTCAATAACATCATTCTATCAACTTCTCAATCCAAGTTCTCTTCTAGGCTCTAATATAAAGAAACAATATCACATATATTTTAAGGTAACATGATACTCAACAACATATAACTCCAATATTCAACAAGAGACTAATCAACAATGTTTAAGGCTCTTTGATATCCTTCCTCACCTATTCCATTACCAAATTATGCTTATCTTCAACCATGTCCCTACTAGGATCACCATTCACTTCAAACTTTGGTGATTCATACCCTGCAAACAATGTGCATTAACAAAATATTGTTATAGATAACTTTTAAACCAGGAAGGATTGTAACAATATCACTAGTGAGAGTCTTTAGAATTAGGATTTATAAATCATATCAAAAATTTAGATAAATCCAGTGATTTAATAAAAAGTTATGGCCCTTGGATTGAGACCATTTTCTTTTACTATCCCAGATTAGCAGCAAAATAAGAGGACAATTCCCTAGGGAACCAAATTCCTTTTCAAATACAAAACCAAATGATGTGAGACAAATTGAAAATGAAAGGATCATGAGTCTAATTCCAATTAAAGCAAGTTTCAGAAATTTTCAATTGTTAAATTCCATTTTATGACCAAACCCTTGATTGCAACTCAGAAATTGAGGGTTTCAAATTTTTTTTACCAAAATCCACATAACTTGTTAGTATTCTTAGTAAGTTGTAGCTAGATGGATGAGAAGCTACAACCAAAAAACCAAACATCTTGCCCAGCCCAGATATTTTGCTAAGATCTTATACCAATGTGATGTAGATAAACCTGGAACACCAATCAAATTCTTAGAATCCTATTGATCCATTCATATTTTCATCATCAGAATAATTCATTAGAGGCATATCACATCATACTTCAACAATCAATCAACTTTTCAATCAGTTATTCTTCATCCAAAAAGAATATTTTTATATTCATTAGTAGAGATCACTCTTCAGTAACATTATTCTATCAACTCCTCAATCCAAGTCATCTTCTAGGTTCTAATATCAAAAAACAATATCACATATCTTTGAAGATAAAATGATACTCAACAACATATAACTCCAATATTCAACAAGAGATCAATCAACAATGTTTAAGGATCTTTGATATCCTTCCTCACCTATTACATTACTAAATTATGCTTAAATTTAACAATTTCCCTACTAGGATCACCATTTAGTTCAAACTTTGGTGCTTCATACCCTGCAAACAATGTGCATTAAAAAAACATTGTCATCATACCATTTGTTGTCCACTGTGATGACAGTTTTCTAGTCTCGATTCTATTATAGATAAATTTTAAACCAAGAAATATTGTGAAAATACCTCTAGTGAGAGTCTTTATAATTAGGTTTTCTAAATCATATCCAAAATTTAAAGAAACCCAACTGTTTAATAAAACTTTACGACCCTCAGATAGAGACCATTTTCTTTTACTGTCCCAGATTAGTAGCAAAATAAGAGGATAATCATCTAGGGTACCAAATTACTTTTCAAATAAAATAAAAAATGATATGAGACCAACTAAAAATGAAAGGATCATGAGTCTACTTCAAAACAAAGAAAGTTTCAGAATTTTTCAATGGTTAAATTCCATTTTATGACCAAACCGTTGACTGCAACTCAGACATTGAGGGTTTCAAATACCATTTACCAAAATCCATATAACTTGTTCCTTTCTTCATGAAATTAATCCAAAAAAAAAAACAAGAAGAAGGATAAATTAGTATTCTACCTATGCATGGTGATAATACATTGTTTCCAGGCTATACAGGTATGTACAAGGCATGAATACAAAGAAAAACATAGTTAAAACTACCAAAATAATAAGGTTTGAAAGAACAAAACTTGAACCAAAATATTCTATTTCTTCTTCTTATAATTTGGAACAACCATAAATTGATATGTATAACCTTTTTGGTAGTTCTTCAACTACCCATGACCTTTCAACTTCCTTTCCCAACCTTTGGTGCAATTTGGCAATATTATAATTTTGCAAGTTTGCACTTTTTCCAACTTTTATGACATTTTACAAATATGACCACATAACCTTGCATAAAAATTCTTGGAATATCCAAATGCAATAAATATGACTCCTTACCATGAATTTTATCTTACAAGCGTTATTTTACATCATTTTGACATTTTGACCAACTCAGGACATTATGGACAATTATGACAACTTTCCAAATGGCTTATATAGCCTTTACATCTTTGTTCCTTATGACTTAAAAGGACATTAAAAACTCAAATATGACTCAAATGGATATTTTAATGATCCTTGATCTCTTGAATTTTTTTTTTCTTGGGCACTCCTACACCATACTCCTAACCTTTATGATTTCCAAGTTCCTTGGAAATGTGGGTATGAAGTGACCTGCAAAACATTTTTACTGAAATCACCATCTTCAAATTTGTCTTCATTCATCTTTGCCTCTTGTCTTTATATCTTTTCCTTCTTCATGATTCCCTTCATTTTGGATGCCTCTGCTATATCTTTCCCTTCAAGCAATTCTTCTAGTGACTCCTTCCAATGGAGTGTGTATGGCTACCATCAATGGTGTTGCTACCACTCACATGTACACCTCTCCATGCCACATCACCTCACCAACTACCTGTACCTCACTTGAGATTCCCTTCCTTACCTCTCACCCAAGGCCTCTTGGAAAACAATGGATCATCTCTTGTTTCCATGGACCATCCCTGTGGAACTTGACAGACCTTTCATTCCTAACTAATTATAGCTAGATGGATGAGCACCTACAACCAAAACCATTAGCAAAACCAAAACACCAAACATCTTTCTTAGCCCAGATATTTTGCTGAGCTCTGATACCAATATGATGTAGAGGAACTTGGAACACTAATAAAATTATTAGGATCCTATTGATCCATCTATATTTTAATCATGATAACAATTCATTAGAGGCATATCTCATCATACTTCAACAATCAATCAGCTTTTCAATCCGTTATTCTTCATCCAAAAAAAGAACATTTGTATATTCACCAGTAGAGATCACTCTCCAATAAGATCACACTATGAAATCCTCAATCCAATTCCTCTTTTGGAATCTAATATCAAGAAACTATATCACATATATTTTAGGGTAACATGATACTAAACAACATATAACTACAAAATTTAACAAGAGATCAATCAACAATGTTTATGGCTCTTTGGTAGCCTTCCTCACCCATTGCATTACAAATTTTTCTTACCTTCAACCATTTTCCTACTAGGAGAACCATTCACTTCAAAATTTGGTGCTTCATTGATGCAGGAGCATATTGGGTCCTTGGAAATCCTTCCCAACCAAAAATATATTTTCTTTTGTTCTTTAGTTTGTTTGGAGGTTGATCGGTGAAGTACTATGTTGCTCGAGTTTTGTCGCTCGGTTATGCTTGCTCTGAGATGGTCTCTATCACTCGGGTTTCTCTCACTTGGGAATTCTTGTTTCGAGTTGTTTTTCTATCACTTGGGTTTGTCTTCTATTGCTTGGGTATGCTTGGCCCGAGTCATTTTTCTATTTCTCAGGGTGTTCTTTGCTTGAGTCACTCTTTTGCTCAGTCATCCTTTGCCCAAGTTGTTTATTTTGGAGTTGGATCTAGTGGCCGACTTCTGCATTTAATTTCCATGGCTTAATTAATGTGGGATCTCTCATTTGGATCTATGTGGACCTAAATCTAGGGCTCACTTATGGATTTGAGTGCCTACCTCTTTGGTGGAATCTTGTATATATTTGTTTCTATGTTCTTAGTTTAGGGGGCAGTTTTAGAAGATAAAATATTAAGTATTTAATTATATGGAAGGAAGTTTTGTGACCTCGCATGTATAAAGATAAGTCTATAATTCATTGAATGTATATGGCCCAAACTAGGAAGGCCTTATAGTCCAACATGTAATGATTTTGATCAATTAATGAAAAGGATCTATGTTGTTTCTTCTCTCACTATGTGTTGTTTCTGCATTGTATCTGCAAGTTGGTTTGGTAGTTGGGAGAGCCTTTGGTACCTCCTGGCATCCACGCTTGCATCAGGTGGTATTAGATCATTGGTGAGATTTAAGTTCCTTCTTGTAAAACCTAACCCTAGTTGGTGATATTTTTGTGGGGTAGAAGATTTTGATCTAACCTATAATTATAGAGGGATTCAAGATGGTTCGTGGGAGAGGAAATGCAGATCCAGGTTTAGTTGATATGCTTAGACATATGACTACTATATTGGAAGTTGTTGAGACAACCCAATGTAGAGGAATACATCTTGAGGATGTTAGTGATGACGAATTGGAATAGGTTCAAGGTGAATCTGCACTTGCACCTATGATGGATCAGGAAGAAGAGATATTCCTAAGAGCATTGAAAATTTTGAAGTCTACACCTTAGTTTAATCCTTCGAGTACAGTGGAAAATTGGATTCTGGTGAATTGATTTACTGGATAACTGAGATGGAAAAGTATTTTGAATATGAGAATGTATCAGAGGAAAAGAAAGTCAAGATTGCAAGCACAAATTTGAAAGGTCATGCATCCTTAGGGTGGGAACATCTACAATTGGATCGGAAGAAGAAAGGTAAAGACAAAATCAAGGTATGGGATAAGATGGTAAACAAATTAAAAGGAAAATTTCTACCTTGTGATTATCATATTAATCTGATTAGGAGAATGAAAATTTTGAAGTGGAAAGATAGATGAAGTGGAAAGAGTAGAAAGATATCTGAATGGATTGAGAAGTTCTATACAAGATGAGATCGGCTTGGTCAATATGGAAAGCATTGAGGAGGCATATTAGTTTTCCCTAAAAGCTGAGGAGAAGTTGAACAAAAGATATGAGAAAAGGAAAAGAGGAAAAGGTGGTAGATTCCCTAGAGGAAGAGGTAGATATCATGGTGAGAATAGTAGTTCTAAACTAGACAAGCCAATTTCAGACACATCTCAAGACAAAGGAAAGACTGAATGGAAAGGTGGAAGTTCATACCGAGGAAGAGGCAATTACTCCCGAAGTGGTTATAGCATAAAAGGGTTCCAAGTAACTTGTTACAATTGTGGTGAAGAAGGACATAAATATTTTAAATGCACATGTATGAAAATTATATGTCTATTGATATAAATGACATACTACTATTGTAAAGCTAATAAATATATCTAAATGCAACACAATGAAGATTACAAATGATCAAATGAAATTAAAACAAGTTTACCTTCACTTACCCATCGTAGCTTGTCTCCATTTTCCTCCTAGCCTTGATTTCTTAGATGTGTTGAGCTCTTAGATTTCCAATTGAAGCTCCTAGGCCAAGATGTCACCAAAGTGTGGAGATTGAGTGGATTTGTATGCAAAATGGCCTAAATTTTGGTTATGAAACTAATGGATGATGGAATGGTATGAAAATGACTTCAATTGCTTGCTTAAATTCTTGGATGCTTGAACTCTAGAATGCTTGAATGTTTGAAAGTTAGTATTGCCTATTATTCTCTCTATTAGCTATTTTCCTATTAGCTCACAAAGGGAGAATGAGGCTCCTTTTATAGGATTTTGAAGGACCCAAATGTAGGTGGCACAATCCTAGGGTAGAGATTGAAAGGTGGAAGATCCTAGGGATGCTATTGACTTGGTTGAAGGGATTTAGAGAAAGGGGGATGTAGTTGGAATGCGAGAGGAAGAATAGGGAGGATGTTCCTCCTACATTGATATAGAGGAGAAGAAGGTGGAAGGGAAAGACACATGTCAAGTGAATCACAAAGACCATTGAGAGGAAGGAGGAAGGAATTTTTCCTCATGAAGACTCTTGGTACAAGTGTCCCATGAGTCACCTTAGACTCTTTGAGGTGGCTCGAGAAGATCCTTAGGAATAGGGATTGCTTCTTGACTTAGTGTAGAAGACATGTGGTCATGAGACCAAGTCTTATGAGGCCACATAGCCATTAGGAATAGGACATGTGTGGGTGAGGATAATGATTTATTAATAATTAATAATAATTAATTATTTTAGCCAAGGTGATGTGTCAAGTGACTAGGTCTATGAGGTGGACTAGGAGGTTTAGTCATATTTAGTGACTGTGTAATTAACAAATTAATTAAATCACTTTAATGAGACTAATTTAGAAGACTTAGGATAAGAAGAATAGACTATAGTGAATGTATCAATAAATAGAAGAAATATATATTAATTAAATAATAAATATTTAATTAACTAATTAGTGAAACTAGTTTTTAGTGTATATATTTTTCCCCTCTTTGAAATAATGTGCTGGTCACATTGTTTCAAAGAAAAATCCAGCTTTTTGCCCCTGCCCCAGACAATGTCGACGAAAGTGACCTATACATGCCCCCTCAAGAGATTGATTGACAAAATTTATGATTGTGATGTTTTTTTTTTTTTGGGGGGGGGGGGGGTTTTTCAATCAATCTNTGGGGGGGGGGGGGATTTTTCAATCAATCTCACGAAAACAATCGGAAGAAATGTGAGTGAAAACGGGGTGAAACAGAATGATTTCAATGGGTAGGGTCCACACATCAAGCAAAATAGGTCCATAGGCTATATATAGGATCAAAGGGTCTACTATAGGATCATTGTGCACACTTATCATTTGGAGATTGGAGCTTGGAGAGAGAGAAGATCAGAGCTAAGAAGATGTCATTCCCACTGCCAAATCAGTGCTTTGAGAGAGTCAGACGCTACTAGAGGCCGCTAGATTCTGGAGAGCCATAGGTGATTCATCATGCTTCGTCAATTTGATTCATTTTTGCACATTTTTATATGATTTTGTCATTTTTAGGGTAGCTCCAATCATAGTTTAGGATAGGAAATTTGATTGTTTTTAGGTGAAAAATGAATGCGCAGTTGCGGCGCATGTATGCGCAGCATCTAACCATGTTTGCGCAAAAACTGTGCATTCATTTGGGGGTCATGCGCATGCGTAGGATTTGAATTTTAATGTTGCACATTTGTGTAGTAATGTTGTGCATACGTTAGATCTGCACAAATGATAGGGGTTTCTATGCAAGCATTTTTCTATGTTGCGCATTTATGTCAAGATAGAATGTGGATAAAGTGACAAGTCAATTAGGTCAAACTTGATATCGATAAGTCGATATGATCTAGTTGGCATTGTATTTTGATCAATTTTTGTCAAGATAGGAAACATTGTAGCATGGTCGCTAGTAAACCATCTTGTTTGTAGATAATTGATAGAATTATCTGTTGATACATGTGATAAACATGTGTTTGATTGATAGATAGGATAGATAGATAGATCAGTTTGATCGAAACCTAATAGATAGATTTTGGTTATTGTCAATGATAGGAGGATATTACTGACATCTTAATGTCACGGGAGAGGTATCCCGTGACACCGAGTCTGAGATCGGTGCTATCAAAGACCGACAAAGTATTGATTAGGGCGACAGGCCTGTACCATGTGATCTACACACTTGAGATTCAGGCAAACCTAGGCATGCTAACCACACCTACGAAGAGATGGCACTCAGAGATGAGTACCTTTCATCTCTTGATAGGAGAGATCATAGTGACATTGGAGGATTTTTATTGCATCCTACGACTACCCATCACAGGAGAGTTGGTGCAGTACGATTGACACAGTGGTTTGATTGAGTGTAGAGGAGTATTTGGTGATGATGATATAGACGAGCCAGAGATCAAATGGGAGGATATGGTAGAGTTATATGAGCCACTTCTAGTTGTTTTGGCTGGAGCGATCGGAGGATATGTCTATCCAGACCAGAGACCGCATGGCTTTGTAGTTGGATGGGGCCAGACATTATAGAGGATGATGGATGAGGGGACCCATTTTTCTTGGGGGTTGTGCTTGTTAGCACATCTTTATCATGATCTACATCAGGTAGTATATTAGAGGGAAGCATCTTTATCAGATGGTGTCACATTGCTTCATGTATGGGCGTGGGAGCACATAGTGATCACACAGCCCATAGCTCTTAGATTTCAAGGGACTAGGCAGCCATACATATTTCTTTATGCATCTATCCAATTTCAACGTAAGCTGGGACGATTGGAGTTTTGGAGATATACCTTTGATACTATTGATTCTGTGATTTGGAGACCCTACCTGGGGTGTGAGCTATGGGAGGATGAGCATCATCTTAGATATTGCTTCAAGTCTAAATGGTTGATAGGGAGGACTCCCTTTATTATAGAGAGGCAAATGGTTATCAGGGTCTTGCAAAAATTTGGCAGAATTTAGAGGATGCCACAGGGGGTTATAGAGTTTGCATAGACCCACCAGGAGAGACGACACTATGGGACTATGGGTTCATGTGAGGTTGTGAGGCATGAGTTCTTGGACATGACATTTTAGGCATGGTTGATGAGATAGGGGGTTATAGATCCTGACGTGACTGCGGAGTATGAGAGATATCTGAGGGATCATTCTTTCCCTAGACTGACTGACCCAGCAGAGAGGCCACCACAGAGAGATCTTGAGGATAGATGTTGAGGAAAGTGATGAGGCTTGGATAGGAGAGGCTAAGGGGGAGACAGAGGTGGCGATGATGATGGAGATGATGGAGGTGATGGTCCCGGCAGAGGGAGGGGGATAGAGTGAGACCGCAGGATTTAATGCCACTGTCGGACAAACAGGAGGGATGCCAGCCACCTACACAGAGACCAATAGCTTCCCCAAGATAGGCATAGGTATAGGCACAAGTACCGATATAGGTACAAATATTGATACCAATAGATCCCTTGGTATAGAAACAAGTACCGATATAGGTAGCATAGGTGCAGGATGACATACAAGATGAGTATATGCTCAATGTCAGGGATGATGTACATATGCTAGATGTGGGGGCATACAATGTATAGGTAGAGGTGGATTTTCGGGGCCAGGATCCCTATTTAAAAAGGGATGAAACATAGGAGGAGAACATAGACATTGATTCATTTCTAGTCAGACTAGCAATGATATAGGTACAGACAGACTGCATCCCGGGTTTAGAGAGATGGGTGGAGAGACTAGAGGGGGAGGTCGCAAAGGATAGAAAGGAGAGAGATACCACCATAGAGCAGTTAGGAGAGGCTGAAACATTACTAGATGAGCTTGAGTCTACAGATACATTAGGGTCTCATGTAGATAGTCTCCAGATGATGATGCGATCTGGTAGGGATAGCACCTACTAGAGGGAGACATACAGACAGGTTGTTCCACGGGATCAGTGGATTGGGATCTTTATTGAGAGCTCATATGCAGTGAGGATAGCAACACATCAAAGACATGGGTCAGAAGGTACTAGAGGTACATCATCATGCTCATTGAGGCCACCATTAGGTTTTGGGGATCCATTAGCGGCAGGGACTTCTATTGCAGCACGTAGACATCGCCAGACAGAGTCTGGAGGCAGTGGATCATAGATTTTTGATATATACTTTGTATTTATGGCTTCATTGTATCATTATTGTATTATGATTATAGACTTAATGGACACTTATGGATACATGGTTATTTTGTGAGATATCATTGGACATTTGGACATGTTATTTATCTTTTATGGACTCTTGATGATGGACATTCTATATGATGTAATTCTATTATGATTAATTCTATGATGCATTTCTTATGATGATATATATACATATGTGGATACTGACACATGCAGGATGTGATGAATAACTTTGATTATGCATTTTCCTTTATGACTATTGATGTAACAATCTATCTCTATATGGATGCATAATAGTTATGATTTGATCATATAATGACTAATGGTATATGAATGAATTGTAAATAGATGGATGAATAATATTGAGCGAAACAAATGATAATGAAAATGAACATGATGATATGTGATAATAATATAAAATTATAGGTATAATGATGTTAGTAATATAATGACCTATAATGTGATGAAATGAAAACTATGATAAAATGAAATGATCAAAATATGCATGTAAATATAAATGGTTATATACAAATGAACAATCCTAACAAAGAAAAACTAAGGACATATACATAATGAACCATGATATATGCTATATTTTTGTTATCTAGAATGTCCTCAATTTTAAACAACAATGTGTCCAACACAAGAAGAATAGACAAAGAGACAAGGTGATCTAAGCAAGATATCCTACAGAACTCAATAAAAGGAGCATGGGTATGCAACAAAAATCTATTAAATGTAATGCAAAATGATATGTGTAATGAATATCTCCACAACTTCATGAAACATCTTATAACTTCATAATTGTTGGAATTTGATTTTCATCATTGATCTCATCATGTTGCAAGAAGATGAAAGCATAGTGGTATAATTAAACCAAGATGACCTAAGCACTTCTTGCATGGAGTTTAATATAGAAAAATTTACAAGCATCTAGGTATAATTGAACCGAGATGACCTGAGTTTTGTTTTCATAACAGACAAGGAATATCCCCCTCCATCGGGGAACAAATATTTGGAGTCGAGGTATGTGTGGTGTATCAACGTCAATAGTATTTGCATAAAAACATGATTTTTATGTTGTCAATACTTAGTAAACGGATGAAGGCACTTATGCACATACACCCCAATTATTTGTTCCTCTGACTTCATTGGAAAATATCCCACAAACTGCAATCAAATAAAATATCATGTCCCATCCTAGCTATCCTAATCAATGACATATTTGGAGTTTTAAACTCATGTCAAAGATATCTTAGAATAGCATAGGAATCATGATAATAATGAAATCCATATATGAATACATAATCGTATAACAAATCATTCTAACATGCCTGCCATGAATATACATTTCTTTTCCAAAGATAGTGTTAAGTTTATTGATCATCTTGGTCGATGTGATGTTGTTACAAATGTATAGATAAACGGTCACATTTCAAAAGATAGGTTCACATATTTATGAATCATGATTATAATAACATTGTGTAAGAACAGTTGATTGTGTTTTCTTGTCTGGTGAAAAATACTCCATTATGTCCTCTAAGAGTCGTGACTATCATAAATCCACTTCCCAAACTAGGTCAAGGACATGCCCCCAGCTAGGTGATGGACTAACTTATTATGGATGAAGAAAGACACACTGGACTAGGATGAAGACCAAGAAAGTAGACCAAGCTATGATGGGGTTTTATAAGGGATTTATACAATGGATATGATAATCATGTATTGGCCATTTTATTATGATATTTACAAGGCGAGTGGTGACTTGAATAACCACTTTATTTTGGGTATATGTAAATGGGATGATGTGCTACAAGAATCCTAATAGAGAGAGGAGCTACCTTGTCACAAATGGCTCCTATTTCCAGGTTTTCACCACATGCTTTTATTGCAATTTTCTTGTGATTTGTTTTTTGTTTTGTTTTTTCTAATTTTTCTAATTTTTTGACTTTTTTAATTTTATTTTTTTATTTCATTTTTATTTTTTTTAACATATCCCTTGTACTGGGATCTCAAGAATAAAATTTTTTGAGGTGCATGTTGTTAAGAGGCTCATCCAAGAGATCTCCCTTAGATGTAGACAACTGATAAGCTCAAGAGCCATAAACTGCTATAATCATAAAAGGACCTAACCAATTAGGTTCAAAATTTCCCTTCTTCTCACGATGCTGCACGAAGGACTAGATCACCCACCTGAAAAATCTATGGGTTTCACTTTACTATTATACTAATAAGACATCCTTTGCTGACAAAATTTCAAATGATCAAAGGCTCTATGACAGCGTTCATCTAGCAATTATAATTTATTTAGCCGTGTAACTCTATATTCTTCATCTGGAATCGAATCTTTTAGGGACACACGAAGAGAAGGTAACTCAACCTCGAGGGGAAGAATAGCTTCAGACCCATAGACAAGGGAATATGATGTGGCTCCAGTGGGAGTATGGATGGAAGTGTGATAATCCCATAGGGCAGGATTCAATTGGACATGCCAATCACGACAAAAGTCATTGACAGTCTTTTGAAGGATTTTGACAATGGTTTTATTGGACGCCTCCGCTTTACCATTACCTTGGGGGTAATAAATGGTGGAATAATGATGGGTGATGTGGAATTTAGCACATAGTTCATCCATATCTTAATTTTGGAACTGCTTCCCATGATTAGTAATAAGATGCATAGGGATACCATATCTGCAAATGATATAATTAAGGATAAACATGGAAACCTATTTACCTATGGAAGTGATCAATGGAACTACTTCAATCCACTTGGTAAAATACTCCATAGCAGTTATAATGAACTTATGGCCATTAGAAGATGGATTTTGAATTTCACCCATGAGGTCGATTCCCCACTGACTAAATGGTAATGTTGTTGTAAAAGGATGAAGCTATTGTGTTGGTGCATGAATAAGATTCCTATGTATTTGACATTTCTTTCATTTCATAGAAAAATGAAAGGAATCTATCTCCATACTAGGCCAGTAGTAACCCATAGGCATGAGCTTCTTAACCAAGGAAGGACCACTTGAATATGTTCCACAAATACCCTTGTGTACATCTTCTAAGGAAGCTTGAGCTTAATCAGGTTCAAGACATTGTAAGAGAGTATCATCAAGACCTCATTGATACATGGTGTCAGATATTAGTAGATAGCGGGAGGTTTGGTGTAAAAAAGTTCATTTTTGGTTTCTGGATAAGTTGGGTGGAATGATATTGTCTTTTATGTAGGAATATATCTTTTTGTAGGTAGGGGAATCTTGTCTGATAATATGACATATGATTCTTGTATCAGGATCATCATATGCAGGATAAGCCAAAGATTTCACTAAGAACTCAAAATGGGCTTTGGTATCTTCCGCATCAAATAGAGAAGCAATTGTTTCCATAGTGTCTGCAACCTTATTTTCATGTCTTGGAATTTTCTCAAAGGTTATGTTTGAAAAATATTTCTTAAATTCATCCACCATATTTCTTATATGGTAACAACTTGTCATCTTTGTTCTAGTATTCATTATTAACTTGATTAATAATCAACTGGGAGTCTTCATAGACATTCAATTCAGTGACTTTCCATTGTAGAGCCATCTTCAATCCAATCATCAAAGCTTCATACTTAGCTACATTATTTGTACAAGGAAAGAGTAACTTGTAAGACTTTGGTATTGTATATCCTTGTGGTGTAACAAATAACAATCCAACTCCTGAACCATGTTGAGTATATGATCCATCAAAGTACAACTTCCATGTTTGTGTAGATAATGTCAAGATATGTGCATCTGGAAATTCTGTATGTATAGGTTGATCATCTATTTGTGGTGCCTCGGCTAATTGATCTGCAATGAGTTGTTCTTTAATAGCCTTCTGATCCACATACTCAATATAAAGTTCACTAAGCAACATAACCCACTTAGCCAATCTTCCTGTCTTGCTCAAAAGGTATTTCAAAGGATCAATCTTTGCAATAAGCTTGATGGAATGAGACAACATGTAATGCCACCACTTTTGTGAAGAAAAGACCACTTCTAGACATGCTCATTCAATTGGTGAATAATTTATCTCATATCCCACGAGGGTGTGACTGATGTAATATATAACCTTCTTTTTTCCTTCTTGATCTTGTTGGGCTAAAAGAGCACCGAGTGAGACTTTTGTAGCTGAAATATAGAGCAAGAGTGTTTTTCCTGGAATTGGTGATTTAAGAGTAGGAGGATTTGCTAAATATTGCTTGATCTTAGTGAAGGCTTATTCACACTTATCATCCCACTGGAATAAGATATCTTTATGTAACATGTGTTGAAAAGGATGACTTATGTCTTCTAATTGAGAAACAAACCTTCTGATTGATTGGAGGCATCCTTGTAAAGATCTTAAATAACTAATATTCATAGGTGAATCCATCTCCATGATTGCCTTAAATGTTTCTGGATCAACTTCTATGCCCTTAGCTGAGACAATATACCCTAAGACTTTTCCCAATGTAACCCTGAATGCACATTTCTTTGGATTGAGTCTAATCTGGTACTTTTCCATTCGGGTGAATATTCTATCCAACACTCTTAAATGACCATCTATGTTCTTGGATTTTGCTAGGATATCATCAACATAATCCTCCATTATGGTATGCATCATGTCATGAAATATTGTGGTCAAAACCCTCTGATAAGTTGCACCAGCATTTTTGAGCCCAAAAGGCATCACATTCCAATAGTATGTGCCCCAAGGACATATAAAAATCATCTTTTCTTGGTCTTCTGGCACAATCTTGGTCTGGTTATAGCCATAAAACCCATCCATGAAGGATAACACCTCATGCTCAGCCGTCAAATCAACTATAATATCAATGTTAGGCAATGGAAAGTCATCTTTAGGACAAGCTTTATTGAGATCTCAAAAATCTATACAAATCTTGATAGACTTGTTTGGATTGGATACTGGTACAATATTGGAAATCCACTCAGCATAATCAATGGCTAGAATGAATCCAACATCCAGTAATTTCTTCAATTCTTCTTTGACCATAAGTGCAATATGACGATGCATTTTTTTGAGTTTTTACTTTACTGGCTTGATTCCTGGTGCAATAGACAAATGATGCATAATAAGATTAGGATCTAGCCCAAACATATCAACATAAGACTAGAAAAAGTTGACTTGTCTCTCTTTGAAAAACTATGAAAAGGCTTCTTTTTCTGAATCTGTTAAGGATGCTTCTATTTTCAGAATACGTAGGGACTCCTTCATTCCAATGTTGAGAGGCAATGTTGGTTCAATAAGTATTTCAGATTGCTCTTGATACATATTATTGGTGAGAGTGTCAATCCTTCCATCTTCAGGCAGCTCAAAGAGGTTTTCACCCTCAGATACGCCTTTTCTTTTTACTTTTTTAGGATCTAACATTGCCACTAAGTGGTTTTCACTGTTAGATCTATTAATTATTTTACATTTTTATGACTAAAAGGATTGACACCCTCTCCAAAATAAGCCATGTCATTGAGTTCTATTGTAAATCTTGATTTATGATCCCCTGGTGGTAGATGATCTCTAATTCCAAGATAGTCAATAATTGCATCATCATTATGGAAAACATCAAGTTTTGGATTATTGGGAGAATCCCAAGCTATAAGCTCAGGGTGGATAAGGGGTATTGGATCATTTGGGTCAATTTCAAAGGTTGAGATGGTATTGATGAAAAATTTCTCAAAGTTTATGATTGTATCAGCAAGGTCTATTTCCATACTCTCATCTAAAATGTCTATCACAAGATAATTCTCACTTTCCTCACAATCGCCAAGAGTAGTATCATGCAAACCTAATCCTAGTGGTTCCATCCTTGAATTCTTCCACTCATGATAATCATTACTATAGGTATGAACAACATCAACTCCTATCTCTTTAGTATAGTCAGATAATCAATCCCATTCATAAGCATTAGAATCATTATCATCATCATCCCTAAGTCGGTTAATGATTTCTGTCACTATCTTTTTCTTTTCTGGATCTACATACATGCCATGTTTTTGGAACTCTAATGCAGGAGCCTTAGAATTCTTGTATAAAGGTGTAATATTTTCTTTACCTTTAGATTATTTTGATCCTTCTCCTTTATATCCTAATCATGTAGTGTCTCTTTGGTAATTTGGATTTTTTAGAATTGGTTTTATAACACCCTCTCTTTGCAACCCTATAGGTCCACTGCCTTGATATCCCATCTTTTGTAACAAAGTATATCCCTTACCATATACATCAAGTGATATATAATCATGTTTTTCATCTTCTTGATCTTTATGGTGTTTAAGAAAATGATTAGCATTACGCTCAGCTTCCTCATTTGATATAGTGGCCCCAAATATAAATGTGCCATAAACAAGCGTAGAAGGAGCTTCTGATTGTTGTTTGGTAATCAAAGATTTTCCATATAACTTAGGAGATAAGGGTAACTCTGTGATACATAAAGTTTGACACAAAGTTTAATCTCCCATACTTTGGTCTTTTATGTCTATTTTGATCCCATTGGATTTAGAGGTTGATTCTTCATTACTTGGATCAATGGGTGTTGTTATAGAAGATCTAACATGATTATAGGGTACCAAGGATTCAAGTGATGTCTTCACAGTATTGCAATATTGAAAAGGATTTGGATCTCCTTTGATATTTATTTCTTGAACATTATGTGAAAAATTCAAACATTGATGATAAGTCGATGACACTTCTTGCATAAAATGAATCCAAGGTCTCCCCAAAAGAATGTTATATGCTAAATCCATATCAAGGACTTGACAAAGTACATATTTGACTATAGGACCAACTCTGATAGGAAGAACAATAGATCCCTTGGATGACCTTTCTTCTTCATCATAAGCTTTAATTGTAATTTTATTCTTTAGATCTACAACATTTTCAAAAAATACCAATGCAAGGACTAGTTTTAAAGTGCATATATTCAAGCCAGCCCCTCCATCTATTAGTACTCTTTTGATTTTATGATTTTGCAAAAGGCCTTATATATGGAGTGGAGCATTATGTGGTTGATTAATGCCTAGATCATCATGCTTAGTGAAGGATAGGTAATGTGGAGTTGTCAAATGTCCCATCATAGCTCAAAATTGGGCTTGATCTAGATTTGTAGGAACATTAGTTTCTAGGAGAGCTTTCTCAAGAATATCCTTATGAGAAGGTGACAGACACAAAATCTCTAGTATAGATATTTGGGCTGGTGTTTTATTCAATTGATCCAAAAGATTGTATTGATTGGAAACAATTGGTGTGGACTTTGGAATATAGGAAGACTTGTTCTGAGAGGTGCTAGGTTTGGATGAGACACCTTGAAGAGTAACCTTGGATTGGGCTCGAGTATTAACATTAGCTAGTTGACTCTTTTCTTTGATAGAAATCACATTGACATAGTATTGGGAAGGATGACATTCAGAAATGTGATTTATATAGTTATACAATATGGTATTGTAGTTGGCTTGATTATCACCATTAGCATTGGAAGAAATTCCTTTCTTATGTTTAGGAAGTGGATCTTTAAAAGTTGTATGTGACTCATTTGAGGTATGTCCATCAACACTAATTTCTCCACTTTCAATCAAATCTTGTATTTCATGTTTGAGTCTTTGAAAATCATTGGTTTTGTGACCTTTCCCTCTATTAAATTCATAATAATCATTATCATTCCACCAAGAAGGCTTCACCCTAGGTTCAAAATCTCTAGTTTCAGGAAGTGCAATGAGTTTCTTTGTGATCAACTTCCTTAATGAAGATTCACGAGATTCACCCAAAGGAGTAAAAGTTCTTCTACGTGGCATAAAGGCTAATCTTGATGAATTTTTGTTGGTATTCTGATTTTCACTTTGATTTCTATGAGTAGGTTGAGTAGCATTGGCTTTGCTTGTGAGATTCAAAATAGGTTGTGTTGGTTTAACATGTCAATTGTCCACAATCCCATCATTGACAATGTTCTTGTTTTTGTTCCA
>MU215358.1:119670-141792 GCA_018584345.1 Thuja plicata
TGTGAGATTCAAAATAGGTTGTGTTGGTTTAACATGTCAATTGTCCACAATCCCATCATTGACAATGTTCTTGTTTTTGTTCCAAAATTTGGACTTGTCATTATTGTTGTTGTTGGAATTTGAATTTTAAGATCCAACATTGTCCTTGGAGTAAAGCTTAATCTCACCCTTTCTAAACATAGCTTCCTCAATTTTGAATCCATTTTTAATGAGCTTGTTAAAGTTTGGAGGACATTGCAATTGTAACCTATAGCTCATTTCTTGTGTAAGGTTATGCACAAAGATATCCATATTTTCTTGTTCAGGAATTGTTCATGGATACTTGGCAAACAATTGATGCCATATTTGCAAAAACTTAAGGAAGGGCTCTCCATTCTTTTGTTTTTCATTGCAAAGATCAAGCATAGTGACTTCATGTTTGATATTATATGAATAATGAGTCACAAATTTGTCAATAAGCTCATTGAAAGAATTGATACCCTGGGGTAGTTTGGAGAACCATTCCATGGCATGTCCTCCTAAAATTTATGGAAATAGTTGCATAAGATATGTGTCATTGTGGGAGACTTCAATACAAGTAGCACAAAACTCACAAATGTGGTCTTATGGGTCTGAATTCCCTTTGTATTTATCAAATTTTGGTACCTCAAAGTGAGGAGGGAATGGAATCGTGGCTAAATTATTATCAAAAGGATAGGGACATATATCATCCAAGGAATATTTCTTGGTTGATGATCCAGTTTGTATGTCACAAATTATTTGTTGAAGCATTTGGAGTTGTTGTAGGACAGGATCCAAAGGTGGTGGAGTTTCTTGGGTGTTTTAGAAAGTACTATTTTGCTTGTCTTCCTTTGCTCCATGAGCATGTGTCTCTTGAGAACCACCAGGGATTTCTTGGTCATTTGTGATAGCTGGTTCTTTAAGAGTAGAGACTTCAAAATCATTGGGTAGTTTTGCTCCTTGCTGAGCAAGCATAAGGAAATACATCCCTTTATCCATGTCCAAAAGTCTTTCCATGACATTGTAGAACCTAGCATATTGCATAGAATCTCTTAAATTTTGATCTGTGGATTCGTGATCTGATGTAAAAATTGAAGTTTTCTTAGACCAAGGGTTTTCCTTATTGTTATTTCCTCATTCCATCATGTCTACAGATTATGGATTAACAGTTTGTTTGAGTTTCTAAGATCAAGTTTGAACCATAAAAGGTAAAAGATGAAATAGATGAAGATGTGATGATAGAAAAGATGTGAGAATGAGATTCAAAAGTGTTGAAGTAGATAGGGTAACTTGATAATCTAAGTCAATAGGAGGTATGGATCTCACTATGATATTACAAAGGAAAACCAAGAGATAGTGACCTAGGTAAGTTTTCTATGGAGGATGATAAATCCCGATATGATAAAAACTCAAAAAAGCCAAAATCTGATAATCAAGGTAATGTTTCAACACTTAAATGTAGATTTTGAAGATTGAAGAATAATTTGGTGAATTTTGGATGAAAGAAAGATGATGAAAAATGATGAAGATGATCAAACTGAAGATCAAAGGTCTAATAAAATAGAATATGTTTCCAGAATCATATTGAGGACAAAAATGGGTATCTGAAAAAGTGCTTTTGGAATATTGAGGGTTTGTACAAAGGTTCATTGTTATGTATGTGCAGGAATAAATGCACAGGTAGATTGGACAAATGCGTAGCAGAAAGTGATATATGCGCAGGTTCTGATTTTTTTGTTTTTTTTTATGGTTTTGTGGATGTGTTTTGAAATTTTGTAGTTTTCAGATGATTTTGGAAAAATGAAAATGCATAAAAACACACACGCAAGACATAAATGATCTAATCTAATTTAATCTAGTATGTATGCACAAACACGCTTATAATTTCTAAGGTTGGCAAGGACAGTATCTGTTGAATCCCCAATTGGATAATAAAATCTAGCCATGCAAATTCACAGTGGACAACCTAGGAACTTGGAGGCACGTGCTCCTCCTTATAGTGCACTCACTTCTCTGGCACACCAAGTTCCAAATTTAATGGGTCATTACTTCCCAAAGAACTTCTATCTCTACTATGAACCATGAGTAATGTGGGGTGTCTTCACGGGTTGGGTTACCCCTTGAATCAGCAAATAGAAGGTTTTTGGCAACTAAACAAAATATTTTAGTAAGGACATCCATTCAGGTGGTTGTGATCAAGTCATTTTCCCAATTAAGGGGGCTCTTTGAATCCTTTCAAAGTAAGATTTTCACCTTAACAATGTAGGGATTTTAACACACCACGTGGGTACAAGAGGAGATTTTGGTAGCTACAACAAATTCACACTTGTCCACTATGAGATTAATCACAATGGCATTTTTTTTTTATATCAGTTTGGAAAGGCTTGGCTTTAGCCTATTATCGATTGGGTCATTCCTTTGGGTGAGTACCTCTTTTCCCACCAAAGACCACCCTCTAAAGATTATAACAGTTTCTCTTACACCCAAGGTCCACGAATGGCGAGGGGAGAGGATACGTTGTTATAATTTGGGATTACAATTGAGCTATAAAAGCAAGACACAAAAGACAGTTTGCTAAACTAAAGAAAACACATGAATTTGAAAAACATGTTGTATTTTAAGCCCAAACGAAGGTTATAGTTTATTTTTCAAACCCCTAGAAACTTGCAAGTAAACTATCAATAATTTAAGATTGGGGTTTTCAGATTTACGACCTACAAAATAGCATAAAAGCTACAAGAACAAACAAAAACCCTTTAAGATGGTTAGCTAAAGGAAGAATGATGAGAAAATAGAATTCTACTAAAAATGATGGATGCACAGAAATAGTAGATGAATGTGTAGGAATAGAGAACCAATGTGTAGAATATGTAAATGCACAACAATAGTGGATGAAAGTGCAGTTTTATCGAATGAATGCACAGATTTAGCAGAAACACAGCAGGAATGGATGTATGCACATGTATCATGGATGGATGCATAGAAAAAGCCTGTAGAATTCTTCACAAGGAAAAACTAAAAACAAAATGTTAATTTCAATGGGATGGCCCCACGGTGGGAGCCAAAAATGTATGCAAATTAGATGTCTATTGATATAAATGAAATACTACTATTGTAAAGGTAATAAATCTATCTAAATGCAACACAATGAAGATTACAAATGATCAAATGAAATTAAAACAAGTTTACCTTCACTCACTCATCGTAGCTTGTCTCCATTGTCCTCCTAGCCTTGATTTATTAGATGTGTTGATTTCCAATTGAAGCTCCTTTCCCAAGATGTCACCAAAGTGTGGAGATTGAGTGGATTTGTATGAAAAATATCCTAAATCTTGATTATGAAACTAATGGATGATGGAATGGTATGAAAATGACTTCAATTTATTGCTTAAATGCTTGGATGCTTGATCTATAGAATGCTTGAATTCTTGAAAGTTACTATTGCCTATTATTCTCTCTATTAGCTATTTTCCTATTAGCTCACAAAGGGATAATGAGGCTCCTTTTATAGGATTTTGAGGGACCCAAGCATAGGTGGCACAATCGTAGGGTGGAGATTGAAAGGTGGAAGATCCTAGGGCTGCTATTGACTTGGTTGAAGGGATTGAGAGAAAGGGGGATGTATTTGGAATGTGAGAGGAAGAATAGGGAGGATGTTCCTCCTACATTGACATAGAGGAGAAGGTGGAAGGGAAAGACACATGTCAAGTGTATCACAAAGACCATTGAGAGGAAGGAGGAAGGAATTTTTACTCATGAGGACTCTTGGTACAAGTGTCCCATGAGTCACCTTACACTCTTTGAGGTGGCTTGAGAAGATCCTTAGGAATAGGGATTGCTTCTTGACTTAGTGTAGGAGAAGACATGTGGTCATGAGACCAAGTCTTATGAGGCCACATAGCCCTTAGGAATATAACATGTGTGGGTGAGGATAATGATTTATTAATAATTACTAATATTTAATTATTTTATCCAAGGTGATGTGTCAAGTGACTAGGTCTATGGGGTGGACTAGGAGGTTTAGTCATATTTAGTGACTGTGTAATTAACAAATTAATTGAGTCACTTTAATGAGACTAATTTAGAAGACTTGGGATAAGAAGAATAGACTATAGTGAATGTATCAAATAAATTGAATAATTTACTTAATAAATAGAAGAAATAGATATTAATTAAATAATAAATATTTAATTAATTCATCAAGTCAATATTAATTAAATAATAAATATTTAATTAATTAATTAGTGAAGCCATTTTTAGTGTATACAGCACACATGCAAGAAATAAGATTAGTAGTAGGATAAATGCTTTGGTGCAAGAGGAGTCACCAAATGAAGCTAAAAAGGAAGGAAATCTCATGATCCAAAGAATACTATGGAGTGAAAAGGATAAGCAAGATCCTGTCAAGAAAAAGTTTGTTCAAGACCAGATGTAGAGTTGCAGACAAAGTTTGGAAGGTAATTATTGATAGTGGAAGCTTGGAGAATCTGGCATTTGAGGAAATGGTCACAAATTTGTAGTTGGAGAGGATGAAGCATCTGAATCCCTATCAAATCTTATGGATAAAGGATGAGCATACATTAATGGTGAGTGAATGGTGTTTTGTGATATTATGCCTATGGATTGTTGTCATATTTTGTTAAGTAGACCTTGGCAATATGATAGACATGCTATACATGATGGAAGATTGAATAGATATTCTATTTGGTTTGATGGTAAGAAATAAGTTTTGTTACCTTTGGTTGAATAATCTATTGGTGAGATATGTACATCTGTGAAAGTTTGTTTGATGGAAGGTAGATAGTTTGTTAAGGATTTGAAAAGAAATGATATCTGATATGCATTGATTCCTAACAAACTGAGTAAGAATACAGAAGATGACATTCCTACAAAGGTTAAGAAGTTACTCACTAAGTACAAGGAGATCATTTTAGATAATGTACTTGATGGATTGCCACCAATGAGAGATATCAGTCACTATATGGATCTGATTCCTGGAGCTAGTTTTTTGAACAAAGAACCATATAGGTTAACACTGACTGAGACTGAAGAGCTTAACCGACAAGTTCATGAATTGTTAAACAAAGGCTTGATCCAAGAAAGTTTGAGTCCATGTGCAGTACCAGCTATGGTTACACCTAAGAAGAATGGAGAATGGCGAATGTGCACTGATTCAAGAGAAATCAATAAAAACACAGTGAAGTATAGGTTTCCTATACCGAGAATGGATGACATAATGGATAGTTTGAGTGGAGCAAGATATTTTACCAAAATTGATTTGAAGAGTGGATATCATCATATTATAATCAGAGAAGGTGATGAATGGAAGACTACTTTCAAGACAAAGGAAGGTTTGAATGAGTGGTTGGTTATACCTTTTGGTTTAACTAATGCACCAAGTACATTTATGAGGTTAATGAATAAAGTTTTGAAGAAATTATTGAATAAGTGTGTGATTGTATACTTGGATGATATCCTGATATTCAGTAAGACTAGAGAAAAGAATTTGATGCTTATAAGGCAAGTATTGTAGAGATTGAAAGAGGAAAAGTTGCTGATAAATCTGATGAAGTGTTCCTTCATGAAAGAAGAAATTGTGTATTTGGGATTTGTAATTTCAACTGATGGTTTGAAGATGGATCCTGAGAAGGTTCAAGCTATACTTAGTTGGCCTACACCTAATAATGTCACTGAGGTAAGATCATTTTATGGATTGGAAAGTATTTACAGGAAGTTTATCAAAAAATTTAGTTCTATTTGTAATTCTATGACTGAGACAATGAGAGGAGACAAAAGAGAATTCAAATGGACACATGGAGCTGATAAAAGTTTTGAGGCTCTGAAGTTGAAGGTTACTAAATTACTTGTGTTAGCCTTACCTAATTTCAATAATGTATTTCAAGTTGAATGTGATGCAAGTGGAAGTGCAATTGGAGCTGTGTTGAATCTAGAAGGTAAACCTGTTGCTTTCTTAGTGAAAATTTGAATGATACTACGAGGAAATATTGTATTTATAATCAAGAATTCTATGCTATTGTTCAAGCTATGAAGAAATTGAGACATTATTTGATGCCAAATTAATTTGTGTTGTATATTGATCATAAGGCTTTACAGTATTTGGGTAGTCAGAATAAGTTGAATCAGAGACATATGAAATGGGTAAAGTATTTGCAAAGTTTCACATTTGTGATTAAACATAAGAGTGGAGTTTCTAACAGAGTTTTTGATGCATTGAGTAGAACAAGATCTTTGTTGATTGAAATGAGAATTGAAGTTCTTGGTTTTGATGACATGAAGAATTTATATGAAAGTGATCCTAATTTTTCTGAGTAGTGGAGAGTGTGCAGAGAACCTAATTCAAATCAATCAAGTATGAATATTATTTCATTCAGGAATATATGTTTCTCAAAGGTATTCAGTTGTGCATATCAAGAGGTTCAATGAGAACTAATTTGATTAAGGAGAAACATAGTTGTGGTTTGGATGGACATTTTGGCATTGATAAAATATTGATTTTTCTTAAGGAAACGTATTTTTGGCCTCAGTCGTATAAGGATGTTTATAAATTTGTGAAAAGTTATGGATTTTGTCAATTTTCAAAAGGAGTGTGTCAGAATAATGGTTTGTATACACCAATTACTATTCCTGAGAAACCTTGGAGTTATATCAACATGGATTTTGTTCTTGGCTTACCTAGGATAGCAAGAGGTAATAATTCCATATTTGTTGTTGTGGACATATTTTCTAAAATTACACATTTCATACCATGTAGGAAAACATCAAATGTAGTACATATAGCAGACTTTTTCTATAAGGAGATTGTCAGATTGCATGGATTACCAAGAAGTATCATCTCTGACCAAGACAATAAATTTGTAAGCTATTTTTGGAGAACACTCTGGAAGAAGTTGGATACTAAGTTGAAGTATAGTTCTACATTTCACCCACAGACTGATAGACAAATAGAGGTTATAAACTGAAGTTTGGGTAACTTGTTGAGATGCCTAGTTTGAAACACACCAATTAATTGGGTTTTGATGTTGTCATAAGCAAAGTTTGCATACAATAGTTCAGTAAATAGAAGTACTGGAAAGACACCTTTTGAGATTGTTCATGGAACACAACCAAGAGCTATATCAGACTTGAGAGATATTGTTGGAGAAGAAAAATGAAGTGTTGAAGCAGAGGAATTCGATGAGTACATGAAGAAATTGCATGAAGATGTAAAATAGAAGCTAGAGAAAAGAAATCAGAAATACAAGGATAGTGAAGAAAGATCAAGAAGACATAAAACATTTGAAGTTGGTGATGTTGTAATGGTTCATTTGAAGAAGGGTAGATTTCCTATTGGAACATATGGAAAATTGAAGATGAATAAGTTTGGTCCTTGCGGAATACTAAGAAGATTTGACAGTGGAAATGCTTATGAAGTTGAACTCCCTGATGACATGGATATATCACCTATATTCAATATTTTAGACTTGTATGAATATCATGAACTTGATGAAGAAGTGACAGTACCAAGTGATTATCCTAAGAAACAGATAGAATTTGAACATATTTTTAAATAGAGAATTGGTAGAAGTACAAGAGGAAAGGAATACATGGAGTATCTAGTAAAGTGGAATAACAGACCAATTGAGGACTCATCTTGGATTTCTCAATCTAAGTTAGATTCATTTCAAATTGGACCTGATACATGATTTGGGGAATCATTTCTTGTAACCCTAGGTGTCTGATGAAAGAGCATCTTGGGTCCTTGGAAATCCTACTCAACCAAAAATATGTTTGCTTTTGTTCTTTATTTTGTTTGGAGGCTTATTGGTGAAGTAATTTGTTTCTCTGGCTCTATCACTTAGTTATGCTTACTCTGAGTTGGTCTCTGTTGCTTAGGAATGATTGTTCCAATTTTTTTCCATCGCTTAGGTTTGTCTTCTTTTGCACGAGTATGCTTGGCCCAATTCATTTTTCTATTGCTCGGGTGCTCTTTTCCTGAGTCACTCTGTTTCTCGGTCATCCTTTGCTTGAGTTGTTTATTTTGGAGTTGGATCTGGTGGCCGAATTCTGCATTTAATATCCATGGCTTAATTAATGTGGGATCTCTCATTGGGATCTATGTGGACCTAAATCTGGGTCTCACTTATGGATTTGAGCGCCTACCTCTTTGGTAGACTCTTATACATATTTGTTTCTATGTTCTTAGTCTAGGGGGAGGTTTTAGAAGATAGAAGATTAAGTATTGAATTAGATGGAAGGCAGTTCTGTGACCTCCCATGTATGAAGATCAATCTGTAATTCATTGAATGTATATGGCCCAAACTAGGAAGGCCTTACAACCTGACATGTAATGAGTTTGATCAATTAATGAAAAGGATCTCTATTGTTTCTTCTCTCACTGGGTGTTGTTGTTTCCACATTGTATCTGCAAGTTGGTTTGGTAGTTGACACAACCTTTCTCCCCTCCTTCCATCCATGCTTGTGTCATTCATACCCTGAAAATAATGTGCATTACCAAACCATCATCATCATACCATTTTCTGTCCACTGTCATGACAGTTTTTCTAGTCCTGATTTGGTTATAGATAAATTTTAAACCAAGAAATATTGTGACAATTTCTCTGGTGAGAGTTTGTAGAATTAGGATTTCTAAATCATATCCAAAATTTAGAGAACTCCAACTATTTAGTAAAAAGTTATGTCCCTCGGATAGAGACCATTTTCTTTTACTATCCCAGATTAGCTACAAAATAAGAGGACAATCATCTAGGGCACCAAATTATTTTTCAAATACAAAACCTAACGATCTAAGACCAATTGAAAATGAACAGACATGATTCTACTTCCAAACACTGCAAGTTTCATAAATTTTTAATGGTTAAATTATATTTTATGACCAAACCCTTGACTGTAACTCAAAAATTGAAGGTTTCAAATATTTTTTACCAAAATCCACATAACTTGTTCATTTCTTCATGAAATTAATCCAAACCAAAACAAAAGAAGGATAACTCAATATTATACCTATCCATGGTGATAATGTATTTCCTCCAGACCATACAGGTCCTTAAAAGGCCTATAATAAGATAAAAAAAATTAGTTAAAACTACCAAAATAATAAGGTTTGAAAGCACAAAACTTGAACCAAAATATCCTCCTTCTCCTTTCCCAACCTTTGGTGTAATTTGGCAGTATTGTAATTTTTCAAGTTTGTACTTTTTCCAAATTTTGACATTTTATAAATATGGCCACATAACCTTGCATAAACCTTAATAGCATATCCAAATGTAATAAATATGACTCCTTACCATACATTTTCTCTTATAAGGGCTATTTTACATCATTTTGACCTTTTGACCAACTCGGGACATATATGGACAATTATGAAAACTTTTCAAATGGATTGTATAACCTTTTCATCTATGTTCCTTATGAATTATAAGGAAATTACAAACTAAAATATGAATAAAATAGATTTTGTGATGATCCTTGACCTCCTGCAATTGGGTTTTTCTTGGGGATCCTACACCACTTAGGTTAAATCCAAAGAAATGCGCATTTTCCATAACATTCAGTAAAATATTGGGATACATCATCTAAACAAAAGGAATCAAGGTAGATCCTATGAAGGTACAATAAATCATGGAGATGCCACCACCCAAGAACATTTTTAAGATGAGAATGCTCCAAGGAAGGATTCAATCTATCAGGAGGTTCATCTCACAACTCGCTGATAAGGAACAACCATTTACCAAAACTCTACACAAGGGAGTAAATTATAAATGGGAAGAGGAATGTAAAAGAACTTGATGAGAGTGTTCCAAGGCTTGCTAGCACCTCATCCAAGAGACCTTTGCTTGTCTCTTCTAGGAACCTAATCTACTCTAGGTCCTGATTAGCTTAGATGATTAACTAAGTCCAATTCCAACTCTTCTCTAAGAGTTATCAACTCATGTGCTTCACCTTGAAAGACTAACACCTTTTAGTTAGTTCAAATCTTCACTTCTCCCACTACACTTACAAAGATCTAAGTACCAACTCCACTCTAGAATTCATGATTCATTATAGGGACATCTAACAACTTTAAAATGTTCATATCCTTGTAATTTTAATCCATTTACTAGGGTCCTCAACTTGGTCTTTACCGGGTTCAAGGATTCAATCACTTGGAAGCCTAATTGAGGCCTATTTCTTGTAGCCTTTTACAGTGTGTTTTTCCCAATTCTTTCAAAAAATTTCCAAAGAACTTGAAAAAAAAATCACACATTCAGACACCCTTTATCAATTTACAAGATATTTTGAAGTTTTTATTTTCCTAAGCCCTCTGTACATAGGGTTCCTACAATCTAGGTCCAATAGGGCTAATAGGCCTAATTTCTAGGACTAGCTGCAACCTAGTTGAAAACTTGCTCAAAACTTGGTCGAATGGATTGGTATGAACTCAATCCTCATATAATGTTAGGATATGACTATACCCTATCTAGAACTACACTTATCATGTATATTTCTTCTCTACCCTGCAAGATATGCTCACTGTTTCATCTCCAAACCTCTAACCGGACAATGTCCACTCGCCTAGGGCTTGGCACTAAAAATAGAAACTCGACCTTTCATGAATCCTAATTCTAGATATATACATACTAGTGACTCCCCTTTCATATCCAACCACTTTCAGGAAGATCCCATGGTTAGTTTTCATGGGGGAGCCATGAACTGACTAACTGGTCAGGACAAGACCAGTGGACTCTCTAGATTGAAAACAATTTAACTACGACCCTAGAATAACTCAAAACTAATAGTTCCCTGAATGAAAAACACTTCAAAATATCCTAAGAACAAAAAAAAACAACTAAGTTAGGGCATTCAATCCATTAGGCATCACTGTCACACACAAATGCTCGGATTTTCTGAAAACACAGAGTTGCAGAGCTCTATTCAAATTCAAAACTTGTTACAATCTACACTCCTATTGAGATTCGAGCCTCCCCTCCCATTAGATTCCTCATTACATGTTTCTATGCCTTGTTGGTCGATTCCCCACTCCTATTTTGTAGGGGGGTCCAAGGTAACCGAGTTGCATGAAACATTTGCAATAATTGCAAATGTTGTCATGACAACATTTTAGCAACTTTTGGCATCTTTGCCATTATGCCTCTTTACTCATTTATAGGACCTCTAACCTCTATAATTTGAGGATATAACCTCATTAATGTCCTCAAGGCATCTCTATACATCACTTATGTGTTTAAGACACATCCATGGCTCAAATCCAACATTAAGCAACTAAGCCGAAGAAATATAAAAACTACTAACAATGGATAATTTGGTGACCTTTGTCCTAATGAATAAATCACCTAGCCCACTTTGAAATGACCTTCTAAGGTCTAAAAACAACCTAACTATCTTGACTTGGCCAATATCAAGTACAATCCAAAAATTACTAAAACATGAAGGTTAGTCTAGGTGTGCTCCTGCACCATCCTCCCCCCAAAAAAAAAGTTCAATCCACCCTTGGATTGAGGATGCTTGGATCAATCCCCATCTTCTTGAACTCTGATTATTTTACCCATGCTACATCATCATTGGTTTGACCATGCTTCTTTATCAAGTGTTCTTTGTATTCTTTGGTTCTAGTCTGTTTGTAGACTCTAGTATCCAATACACTGTCAGCTTTGATGACTGTAGCAGGGGGTAATTGGAGATCTTCCACATCTTTGATCACTTCTTTGAGACTCTGATCCATGTCTTGTTGTGTTCCTTTGTAATGGACTAAGTCTATGCTATTGAAAATAGGTGACAGTCCACTATCTTCAGGGAGCTCGACTCTAAATGCATTATCACCATACTTAGCTTAGATAGGATAGGGACCTATCCTTCTCATCTGCAACTTGTGAGGGACTCCATTTTTAAGTCTTGATTTGTTAAGATCCACCATGACCATATCACCCACATTGAACTAAACTGTTCTTCTACCTTCATCAACCTTGGTTTTATGTTTCAAGGTGTTGTCTATCAAAGTCTTCCTGACTGTATCATGTATCTCCTGCATTTCATAAGAAAAATCATCTGCATATCCACTTTCCTTCACTCCATCCTTCAAGTCTCTCAACTCATAGACTCTTCTAGGATGTGATCCATATACTATCTCAAAGGGGCTCTTCCCTGTTGACCAATTTATGGTGTCATTGTAGGCATACTCAGCTTGCCCAATCAACTGATCCCATTGTTGACCATATTCCTTGGTCAAGGACCTTAGTATATTTCCAAGGCTCCTATTCACCACTTTAGTCTGACCATCAGTTTGGGGATGGTATGCAGAAAGGATAAATTAGTGCCCAATCTTTGCCAAAGAGTCTTCCAAAAATGACTCATAAATTTAGTGTCTCTATCTGACCCAATGCTCATAGGTAACCCATGGATTATTACTATATCTTTGAAGAAGAGAGAGGCTATTTGGCTAGCATCATTAGTGGTCTTGCATGGAACAAAGTGAGCCATCTTGCTGAATCTATCCACAACTGCATATACACTATCCATGCCTCATCTTCTCTTGGGTAACCCAACTACAAAATCCATGCTCAAGCATTCCCATGGCCTAGTGGTAGTAGGTAGTGGTTGATAAAGGCCTACATTTGAAGAAGTACCTTTTTCTCTTTGACATACAATAAAACTTTCCACATACCTCCTAACATCAAGATTCATCCTTGGCCAATAATAGAACCTTTGAACAAGTTCTTGGGTCTTAGTGATCCCAGAGTGACCACTCAATGCACCATTGTGCTTTTCTTGGATTAATTTCTCCCTAATAGACCCTCTAGGGACACACAATTGATTTCCCTTAAACAAAAGGTTTCTTTGCAAAGTGTATTCAACATACTTTCTATGAAAATGATTCTTGAATTCAGCACATACCTTATAAATGTCTGCAAAGTCTTCATCATCAGCATATAGATCCTTGAAATGATCTATTCCCATACTCTTCAACTGAATTTCTTGAATTGTGAGAGCTCTTCTAGACAATGCATCTGGCACTTTATTGAGGACACCTTTCTTGTGTTTGATATTAAAGGTATAATCTTGTAGGTACTCAACCCACTTGATGTGCTTGTGGCTTAACTTTTCTTGAGAGTTCAAGAAACTTAAAGCTCGATTATCCGAGTAGACTATGAACTCCTTGGGGAGTAAATAGTGTCTCCATTTCCTTAAAGCCTGAACCAATGCATACATTTCAAGGTCATAGGAAGAATAATTCCTCTTGGCTTCACTTAACTTTTTTGAATGAAATGCTACTGGTCTACCCTCTTGGATTAGGACATCTCCAATAGCTACATTACTTGCATCACACTCAATGCTGAAAAGCTTCTCAAAGCTTGGCACGACTAAGATAGGTTGGGTAGCAATATTTTCTTTAAATAAATCAAAGCTCTTAGTGGCTTGTTCATTCCATATGAACTTATTATTCATTCCTCCTTTGATTATGTCCAACATAGGAGCACAAATAGCACTAAACTACCTTATAAACTTCCTATAATACTGAGCAAGGCCATGAAAACTTCTTACCTCTGTTTCTAACCTTGAAGTAGGTCAATTCATGATAGCTTCCACTTTACTTTTGTCCATTTTCAGATTACCATGAGAGAGAAAAAATCCAAGGTACACTAGCTATGTTTGGATGAACTCACATTTCTCCAACTTGATCATCAACTTTTCTTTATGCAGCTTCTTGAAGATAATCTCAAGGTGTTGAAGATGTTCCTCTCTTGTCCTACTATAAATCAGTATATCATCAAGCTATACTACAACAAATTTTCCTATGTAGTATTTGAGGACTTCATTCATGAGCCTCATGAATGTAGAGGGGGAATTAGATAGTCCAAATGGCATGACAAGCCATTCATACAAACCTTCATTGGTTTTGAATGTTGTCTTCCATTCATCACCTTCATGTATCCTAATTTGGTGATACCCACTCTTCAATTCTATCTTTCTATAGCACTTGGCTTCACCTAGACAATCCATTAGGTCTTCAATCCTAGGTATGGGTAACCCATACCTAATGGTTATCCTATTTATGGCTCTTGAATTAGTACAAAGCCTCCATTTTCCTCCTTTCTTTGGTGCTAGGACAGTAGGTACTACACAAGGGCTAATGCTTTTCTTGATAATGCCTTGGTTAAGGAGTTCTTCTTTTTGCCTAGCAATCTCCTCATTTTGTTGAGGGGTCATCTTGTAGGATTCCTTATTAGGCAGGGTAGCTCTGGGTATGAAGTCTATCCTATGACTTATGGATCTTGTAGGGGGTAATGTTGATGGTTGTCCATCTCTTACTATGCCTTCATAAGTCTAAAAAATGCTTTGTATCTCTTTAGGTATCTCTTATTTCTTGTCTCCTTTTTCTTCATTCTTTTCTCTTGGCCTTAGCACCAATGCATAGCCAACTCCTTCTCCTTCTTCCATGGCTTCTATGAATTCTTTTTCATCCACCATAAGCACATTAGGACCTATTGTCTTCACATCTGCATCTTCTAACAATGATTGGATTTTCAAAGTTACCTTATCCTTCTTGAATGTATAGGAGTTCTTCACTCCATCATGGATAGCTTGATGGTCAAATTTCTATGGTCTACGTAGGAGGAAGTGACATGCATCCATGGGCAACACATCACATAGAAATTTGTCCTTATATCTCCCTATAGAGAACTCTACCCAAGCTTTATCATTGACTAAGACATGATGTCCCTTATTGAGCCATGTGACCTTGTAAGGATGGGTATGAGGTATCCTTGTCATGCCTAACTTTCTGACTGCTTCTTTGATGTAGGAGCATCCCAGGGTAGTTGGCTATCTTGCATGTTTGGGAGATTTGATGGAGTCGTGTGGACTTATTTTCATGTGTGAGGGGTTTGGTAGAGTTGGATAAACCTACTTGGGTCTTGGGTAATTGGTTTTGATGTATTTAATGGAACTTAGCATGGTCTTGGTTGCTTGGCATGGACTGGGAGGAGCTCGGCCTTGCTTAGGAATTTGGTGCCTATTACAGGCCATATAAGTAATTTTCCACAAAGAGTTAGAGGATGAAAATTTTAGGGATTGAATAGGGCCTATATTTCTACGTATGGTTTGAAGAACAAGTCCTAATTCATCCAGAGCTAGGAGATATCAGGATTTTACTAAGACATCAATCTTGAGCATTTAATTATTGTTGTTTGCCGACTTGTGGCATTTAATTTATGTGTTTGTATTTAATTTATGTTCTAGGCTGACCTATGGCTTAGATTTGTATAAGTAGGGGTTTTGGGGGAAGTCTTTAGTCATGATTCATCCATCCTAGAGCAGAGGAAGAGGTAGAGGAGAAATTTTTGAGAGGAACTAGTAGCTGTGGCTTGGGAAACAAGGAAATTTCTTGGTGGGCTTGCGAGCACAAGTTTGGATCTTCCTGGAGGTTTCTACCATAGTGTGGCTAGGGTTTGGTTTGGATCTTGTGAGATATTGTGGAGTTCGTCTTGTAATTTCATTGTATTTGGCCGTAACCCAGAAGGCCTTACAGCCGAGCATGTTGGATGAAAATATGATGATTCTATTATGATTATTTGTATTGTGTGGATCTAAATCTCTGTGTTGTTTTTTTTTTTTTCCATCGTGTGGTTGTTTTCTGGGGCTAGGACATCTCCATTGGGGATTCTCCTACCTTTCCCTTCATCATTCTTCTGACACAATGTTGTTAGTAGACCCTGAGTCCACTATGACTCTACATACTTTACCCATCACCTTACATTTGATTCTAAATAGGGACCTTCTTTGGCTTGGCTCTTCTTTAACCGGATCCTTGATCAATTCTCTCCTCATCATGAGGTTATCACCTTCTTCTAAATTCAGTGGTACCTTAGAGTGTGTCTCTATTGCATTTGTCTCTTCATGAACTAAATTAGTTCTCTTGTTACCTCCTTGAGAAGTAATACCCTTCTCTAGACACCTATAGGTAGGGTGTCCTATTTGGTTGCAATGATAACATTTCATATTGGCAAAGTAATTTCCTCTTCCTTGTCCACCACTTCTTCCTCTAGAATTTGAGGTCCTTTCTCTACCACCTCTACTATAACTTCCCTCTTGTTGCTTAGTGTACTTGACTTCTCCTTGTGTTCTTGATTATGAACTTATTCCACCATGGCCACCTCTTGATCCTCTACTATCCCTTCCTTTACCTCTTCCTTTGGAGGTTTTCTCTTGTTTTCTTTTGCCTTTCTCTTCTATCTTCAAGGTCATTTGATAACATTGGAAAATGGTTTTGAAGTTCACAAGACTCGTGTCTTCTTGAATAGACCACTTGAGTCCATTCAAATATCTAGCTATTTTGATGCTTTCATCCTCCACCACTTGTGATCTTAAGCACAAATTTTGGAACTCTTCGGTGTGTGCTTGGACATCCAAATATTTTTTTCTAAGATTGTGTCTTCTCCTATGCAACTGAACCTCATAATCATCAAGCAAGTAAGTCTACTTGAACTTAGTCACCATGCCCTTCCATGAGATTATAGGACTCTTTCCTTCTTTCTCCCTTTAAGTTTGAACAAACTTCCACCATGTGAGATCTGATCGTATCAACCTTGACTTGGCCACATTCGATTTTTGGGCCTCTATGATACCATCACATTTGAAATGGTTCTTTATACTATCAATCCAATCCACAACTAAATCTGGATCCATTTGTCCACTAAAAAGTGGTACACCCTCCAAAGCTTTGCCACTTAAAGCCTTCAATGCTTTTAAGAAGGGTTCTTGGTCACTGATAGGGTCAAGGGTTGGAACTTTCTCTTCTAAATCCACTCCCTTCTCCCTTTCTTCTTCTTCTTCTTTCTGATCTATCTTATCTTTCATCTTCTCAGCTTTGTCTTCGACTTCTCTGAAGAGTTTCTCCATTTGAGACAACCTTTCTCTTAACAACTTGTTGTCTTCTTCTTGCTCATCCACCTTTTTGGCTAAATCAATGTTAGTCACCATGGTTTTGTCTTCTACTGATCCTAGTGGTGTATTCTCTCCAACTGATTTAGTAGGCTGAAACATCCACCACAAGCCTGATCTTTAATCAAGCTCTGATACCAATATGATGAGAGTGTTCCAAGGCTTTCTAGCACCTCATCCAAGAGACCTTTGCTTGTCTCTTCTAGGAACATAATCTCCTCTAGGTCCTAATTGACTTAGATGATTAACTAAGTCCAATTCCAACTCTTCTCTAAGATTTCTCAACTCATGTGCTTCACCTTGAAAGACTAACACCTTTTAGTTAGTTCAAATCTTCACTTCTCCCACTACACTTAGAAATATCTAAGTGCCAACTCCACTCTAGAATTCATGATTCATTACAGGGACATATATCAAATTTAAAATGTTCATATCCTTTTCATTTGAAGCCATTTACTAGGGTCCTCAACTTGGTCTTTACCGGGTTCAAGGATTCAATCACTTGGAAGCCTAATTGAGGCCTATTTCTTGTAGCCTTTACAGTGTGTTTTCCCAATTCTTTCAAAACTTTTCCAAAGAAATTGAAAAAAAAATCACACATTCAAATACCCTTTATCACTTTACAAGATATTTTTAAGTTTTTAGTTTCCTAAGCCTTCCGTACATAGGGTTCCTAAAATCTAGGTCCAATAGGGCTAATAGGCCTAATTTCTAGGACTGTCTGCAACCTAGTTGAAAACTTGCTCAAAACTTGGTCGAATGGATTGGTATGAACTCAATACTCATAGCATGTTAGGATATGACTATACCCTATTTATAATTTCACTTATCCCGTACATTTCTTTTCTACCCTGCAAGATATGCTCACTGTTTCATCTCCAAACCTCTAACCGAACAATGTATGCTCGCCTAGGGCTTGGCACTAAAAATAGAAAATCGACCTTTCATGACTCCTAATCCTAGATATATATAAACTAGTGACTTCCCTTTCATATCCAACCACTTTCAAGAAGATCCCATGGTTATTTTTCATGGGGGAGCCATGAACTGATTGACTGGTTAGGATAGGACCAGTGGACTCTCTAGATTGAAAACAATTTAACTATGACCCTAGACTAACTCAAAACTACTAGGTCCCTGAATGAAAAACACTTCAAACTATCCTCAAAATACAAAGAAACAACTAAGTTGGAGCATTCAATCCATTAGGTATCACTGTCACACACAAATGCTTGGATTTTCTGAAAACACAGAGTTGCAGAGCTCTATTCAAATTCAAAATTTGTTACAATCTATCCTCCTATCAAGATTCAAGCCTCCCCTCCT
The DNA here is from genome assembly GCA_018584345.1 of Thuja plicata. Classification (NCBI taxonomy): domain Eukaryota; kingdom Viridiplantae; phylum Streptophyta; class Pinopsida; order Cupressales; family Cupressaceae; genus Thuja; species Thuja plicata. Next base: position 137,953 of record MU215358.1, read on the forward strand.
ATTAGATTCCTCATTCCATGTTTCTAGGCCTTGTTGTTCGATTTCCCACTCCTATTTTGTAGGGGGATCCAAGGTAACCGAGTTGCATGCAACATTTGCAATAATTGCAAATGTTGTCATGACAACATTTTAGCAACTTTTGGAATCTTTGCCATTATGCCTCTTTCCTCATTTCTAGGACCTCTAACCTCTCTAATTTGAGGATCCAACCTCATTAATGGCCTCAAGGCATCTCTATACATCACTTATATATTGAAGACACATTCATGGCTCAAATCCAACACTAAGAAACTAAGCCTAAGAAATATAAAAACTACTAACAATGGCTAATTTGGTGACCTTAGTCCTAATTACTAACTCACCTAGCCCACATTTCAATGACCTTTTAGGGTCTAAAAACAACCTAACTATCTTGACTTGGCCAATGTCAAGTACAAGCCAAAAATGACTAAAACATGGAGGTTAGCCTAGGTGTGCTCCTGCACCAGAACTTCAGTTAGATCAATGAGTAATTGGTGAATCCTCTAGTACTAATGCCTCCTACATAGGGAAAAACATTAATCTTGTACATCTCAACCACCATAACTTCATTGGGGGCACTCCTTGCACAAGAAGATGAGAACAAGAAAGAATGAGTCGTCTACTACATTAGTAGAACCTTGGTCTCATATGAGATGAATTATTCAGTGATTGAGAAGGCTGACTAGTAGTTGTGTTCCCATCTCAAAAATCAAGAAATTACATGTTGGCACACTCTATATGACTAGTTGTGAAGATTGATCCAGTGAACTATCTCTTGAGAAAAGCCACCTTAACTAGCAGGTTAGCAAAATGGGTCATGCTCCTCAACGATTTTTACATTGAATATGTTGAATGTATGGAAATCATAGGGAAATCTATCACAGATCAACTAGCTAAAGCTCCACTACAAGATGATCAACCCATAAATACGGAATTTCTTGACGGGTCCATTCTGAACATAGCTCACAAATCCTAAAAAAAATTTCTTTGATGGTTCTTTCATGAAATAGGGTTGTGGTGCATGTGTTTTGTTCATCACTCCTCAAATATATTATATTCTAAAGGCATACAAGATCTTGTTACCTTGTACAAACAACATAGCTATATATGAAGCCTAGGTGAATGGAATTAAACTGGCTATTGAATGAAACATCTCTGAGTTACACATTCGCGGTGACTCTCAATTGGTCATCAACCAAATCAATGATGCCTATGATATTATCTAAAATTTTGAGAGTAGTCAGGATGGTTCATGACCAGTTTTTACTGTATCTTCTACTTTTTTGATGATCTCATGAAATTCTGGGGCATGTCTACTATATGCTTCAGGATGGAGAAGACCATCCTCTGTCTACATCGTGTTTGTTTACAAAAAAGGATGACTTTCTCACTTTGTCTTTTGTGCCATGATGCACTGCATCCAGTTTTGTAATATCAAAATAAGCTCTTATGACATAATTGCACTTCTAAAATCCAAAATCTTTCTATCTTACTAACATTTCTTCATCTAATTTCCGCTTTCTGCTAACATTTCTTCAGTCAGTCCTCACAGTGGTCTTGGTCTAGTACTCTGGTATATCAAAAGCATGATCATCATGCATACATGCATTCATGACAAGGAAAAACATCAAAAACATGTGCATTTTGTATTCATTCATAAATGAGAAAAAAAACTCCAAAAATACATTTGCATTTTGCATTCATACATTTCAAAAAGAAAGAAAAAAAGATAAAAGCAATGCTTGCATTCATAACATGTATATATTGCATAAAAAAGACATACATTGCAATATCTAAGCATCATCATATTACAAGAATGTAAAATCATGTACATAAGCATCCATCGTGTGCATCATAAAATAGTTTCATATCATATATATATCTCAAAAAAGTATCAGAGTACAAAAATCAAGGTGTCTGTATACACTAAGGCGCATAGGCTCATGATCTATAACATGTCTATCAAAAGTGTCCCTTTTCTAGAGGGGATCTCCTATCAACCTCGGCTCTCTCAGTCCTCTTGATCCATTTCATGTCTATAATATGAGGCTCCTCTTGCCTGATGCCCTCTCTATCCTGATCTAGGTGGCCCCTTCGGTCCTAGCACTCCCTCGCTTCTCTATGTCCTACGGGAGTGTGATCTATTGGAAGACACTTTGTAAATTTATGCCCACTTCTCTCATGGTACATCTCTCCTGTACATGTCCTTCCAATACTTTCACTCTTCTTGAGCATCCCCTAGCATCCCTGCAATCTTACGTGCACCTACATCTCTGATGGTACTGATGAACTATTGTGACTCCTCCTCAGCCCTCTATGCTCTGGACATAGTTGCATACCTCTCTGCTATCAATATATCCATAAGTGATGCTTGCTTTGCTGCCCGTGTAGCTCTATTTGCGTCTCTCTCAAGCATCAGTTGGTCTATCTAGCTTTTCAACTCTGAAATGCACTCTCTGCTGCCTATCATCCTCAAATCGGTCATCAGGAACTTGTATGTCATCCTCATGTAGCGGATCATCCTCTCCTCACCCATCTACATCACCATAGCATTGAGATCCCTGTCAGCATCATCCTCATCATCATCCACATCCTCATTTCTCTCCTCATCCTCCTCATCCTCCTCCTTTGTGGTCTTATCCCTAGCCATCTGTAAGAATACTTTAGGGATAACTGAGAGGGGGGGGTGAATCAATTATCAGTAACTTTAATTCTTTTGTACTTATTAATCCAAATTGATATAACTTAAATGCACATTCAAATAACACATTACACAACACATCAATTTGGTTATGGGGAAACCAAATGGTAAAAACCCCGGTGGGAATTAGTACCCACAAAGAACTGTACTGTTTATAGTAATCCCTGTTAAAAGATCTTTCAACCCTGTTAAGAGTTGTACATTACAATGCAGTAGTATAGTGACTTGGTTAAGGGTCAGACCCTGTTAGGAGTCTTTTATAATAACCCTGTTAGGGGTGGAGGACTCACTGTCCAAGAGGTGAAGGCTACAACCTTCTGGTTATCTGATACACACTGTATCAACAAGGTGAACTGTTGTTTGTGACACTTCTTGTCTGATCAGTTCCTTTTGTGCGCCGATGCTTTAACCTATTGTAAAGCACTAAAACAATCTTATCTGTATTCTGAAAGCTTCAACTTCAATATCTATATTATCAACATATGATAAATATAGCTCTGCTGCTTTAACACTCTGCTCTGCTTTTCTAATCTCTAGCTTTTGCAACTCTTCTTATTACAAATGACCTTCTATAAGTACATACACCAAGTATGAGATCATGGGACATGTTAGACAACTCTTTATAACATCCTTTTCAGTTCTACTAAGTACGCAAGCTAATTACAACCGCACAAGTACTAACTGAATAGACATGTCGCTTCACTAAGTCAGCTTCATCAATTTAACCATAACTTTGTAATATTCTTGAAATATGTTTGGCATGTTTAGATTAATATCAAGAACTCATAACTCATCATGAATATACACACACATATCCTGAAGATAGGTGCAACTCGATCAACATGTTACATATGTCAACCTTAAACCGTTATTCCTCTAGAACTGTAACCGTCAATAATAGAATTACATATCTTTACTGAAAATTCATATCTGGGTCTGCGTGTATGAACATAGCATAGTAAACATGTCAACAACATGTATCTATCCATGATAGTCTTCATGTCATCATATGGATAAGTACATATAGAAGTACTGCTATGTATTATATGTTGTCATCAATGACAAACATACAATCAATCAACTATTCAGAATCAAATCTCCAACAATCTCCCCCTTTG
>MU215358.1:144490-157065 GCA_018584345.1 Thuja plicata
TTAAACATTTCAGTTTTAGTCTAGATTCATTCTCAACCTTAGCTTTGAATATTTAGAACTTCTCAAAGGCTTCTGACTTCTCTTTTAAGAAAGCAACCCACATCATCCTAGAAAAATCATCAACAAAAAAAAATAAATTACCTTTCACCATAGTATGATCTTGTTTGAGTAGGACCGCATAAATCTGTATGCACTAAGTCCAACTTGTTTTTAGCTGAGGTATGCTTGCTTTTGAAGGAACTCCTTACATGTTTACCCATAACACATTCCCTGCAAATTGTGTCAACTGGTCTTGCAATGCTTGGTAGGTGTCTAACTACCTTGAAATTACTGATCTTTACTATATTATCAAAGTTGATATGACAAAGTCTCTTGTGCCATAACCAACTATCATCCACTTTTGTAACAAAACAACTTACATCAGAATTAAGCTGAAAAACATTACCTTTTGTTTTATAGCTTGATGCAATCATGTCTCCATCCTTGTTTCTAATAATGCACTTGTTGTCTTTGAACTCCAAATGATAGCCTTTGTCAAGTAGTTGTCCAACACTCAGCAAGTTATGATGTAATCCATCAACATATAGAACATCATATGTCTTATTCTTTCCATCCAATGTGATGGAACCTCTGCCTATGATAGGTTTAGGAGTGTTATCTCCAAATCTAACCATACCACCTTTGTATTTGTCTAGATGAACAAATCTATCTTTATCACCTATCATGTGATGTGAGCATCCACTGTCAATGATCCAGTCAGTTCTGACATCTGCTTTGGAAATTAAGGCTAATTCATGATCTTCTTCTTTATCTGTAATGTCCATATCTTTGAGAAACCTTTCCATGTCTTTAAGGGAAATGAATCCAATTTCATCTTCTCCTAAATCTTCATCAGTTACACCTTCTTCAGCATGGTAACATTCCTTCCTATATTTAGGTTTGTGATCAGATCTGAACTTCTTCACTCTTGTGGGACACTTAGATGCAAAGTGACCAATCTTATTGCATGTAAAACACTTGAATGGGATATGTCCTTCATACTTTCCTTTTCCCTTCTTTTCTCTTTTAGCAATCATGGAAATTATCTCTTTTATCTCTTCATCAGTTTCTTCATTATCATTATGACTAGAGATGTGTGAGGATTTCTTACCGTGGATTGAAGCTTTGAAGGTTGTTTCATTCTTAGGTTTGGTCTTCAATCTTGATATCTCAAATGCAGAGATTTTGCTGATCAAAGTCTCTCTCTTGAAGTCTTGTGAGAATTGCATAGTTTCCTCTAGAATATTGTTCTTGTTATCATAGTCTGATGTCAAAGTAGCTAACAACTTATCCATTATATCTTCTTCTGAAATTTCTCCTCCATTGTTTCTGATTCCAGATACTACTTCATTTATCCTTTGATTATAAGCTCTAATGTTATCTTCAGATAACATCTCAAGACTTTTGTACTTCTTCTTCCACATCTTCCTGCGTGCATTCTTTGCTTGAACATCTCCTTCAAACATGTCTTCTAAATACTTCCATATGATATATGCTTTGTCAATCTTCTTGATCTTATAAAATTCATTGTCAGATAGGGCGTTGATTAGGGCTTCTTTGGCAATTGCATTATTGGTAAATGTTTATTTTTGTCTATTAGTAGCATCATCCTTTGCAAGGTCTTTCAGAGATGGGATTACAACCTCTTGTGTAGAAATCTCAAAGATCTCAAATCCAATGCACTGTAGATGTGTTATAATTTTGTTCTTCCAATCCAAATAGTTCTCTCCATCGAACTTAGGGCTTTCTTTTTTGAAGTAAGACATCTTGATCTACCTTAAGCTGTTAGGCTTTCTCTCCAAGGGACTTGGCTCTGATACCAATTGTTAGAATACTTCAGTGATAACTAAGAGGGGGGGTGAATCAGTTATCAGTAACTTTAATTCTTTTGTACTTATTAATCCAGATTGATATAAATTAAATGCACATTCAGATAACACATTACACAACACATCAATTTGGTTATGGGGAAACCAAATGGTAAGAACCCCAGTGGGAATTAGTACCCACAAAGAACTATACTATTTATAGTAATCCCTGTTAAAAGATCTTTCAACCCTGTTAGGAGTTGTACATTACAATGCAGTAGTATAGTGACCTGGTTAAGTGTCGGACCCTGTTAGGAGTCTTTTATAATAACCCTGTTAGGGGTGGAGGACTCACTATCCAAGAGGTGAAGGCTACAACCTTCTGGTTATTTGATACACACTGTATCAACAAAGTGAACTATTGTTTGTGACACTGCTTGTCTGATCAGTTCCTTTTGTGTGCCAATGCTTTAACCTCTTGTAAAGCACTACAACAATCTTATCTATATTCTAAAAGCTTCAACTTCAATATCTATATTATCAACATATGATAAATATAGCTCTACTTCTTTAACACTCTGCTCTTCTTTTCTAATCTCTAGCTTTCACAACTCTTCTTATAACAAATGACCTTCTATAAGTACATACACCAAGTATGAGATCATGGGACCTGTTAGAAAACTCTTCATAACATCCTTGTTGGCTCTACTAAGCACACAAGCATAATTACAACTGCGCAAGTACTAACTAAATAGATGCGTCGCTTCACTAAGTTGGCTTCATCAATTTAACCATAACTTTGTAATATTCTTGAAATATGTTTGGCATGTTTAGATTAATATCAACAACTCATAACTCATCATGAATATACACACACATATCCTGAAGATAGGTACAAATCGATCAACACATTACACATGTCGTCCTTAAACCGTTATTCCTCCAGAACTATAACTGTCAATAACAGAATTACATATCTATATTGAAACTTCATATCTGGGTCTGCATGTATGAACATAGCATAGTAAACATGTCAACAACATGTATCTATCCATGCTAGTCTTCATGTCATCATATGGATAAGTACATATAGAAGTACTATTGTGTATTATATGTTGTCATCAATGACAAACATACAATCAATCAACTGTTCAGAATCAAATCTCCAACACCATCCACACTCTTGGTACTGACACCATCAGATCTATCAAAGGAATAGGCCTATTCTTAGAAAACCATCGATCATACTCATTCATCATCCCTGCATATGCTATATCTACACCTGATCCCCACTGTCTAGGCAAAAACTATTAAAAATTTGTGTATGCTACCTAAGTTCAGAGTGTTGAACCTCATGCCCTAACCTTACCTCTCAATTGGGAAAACTATATTGTGTATGTCGGTACTCCCTATCTCTCTCCAAATTTCTTGCATACTCTCTCCAGAAGATGAATCTCGATCACCATGTGACCCATGATAGTCCTCTCGATGAGGTGCCTCTCATGTTGGAAATAGGGTAAGTGCTCTTTGTCATCATCCCATACAGGGAAATCTTTGTATGGTTGCCACATGAAATCTCTAAGAATATCTATCTCATGCCTAAAATATAATGTGTAACCTAGTGGCCCCTGTGCAAGAACTCCCCAATAACAGTACACATATGGCATGTATGGTTGTATGATCCTCTGAGAAATGGACCAAAAGATAGGTATGTTCTCATATGCCTAAACCTACAGCAGTGTGATCCTGCTTCTGATAGATAACCCTCCTCTATACGCTAATTGATGGAGTTGGTAGTATGTCATCACCAACATACATGGACCCCATGAAAATAGTGTGCCCTCCATGATCATGCACTCTAAAACTCTCCCTCAACTGATAGGGAAGCCATGGCCTCACCTTTTGGGCACTAGTAGACATGTTATCACACCACATATCACTACAATCAGCTTGTCATGTTTTCTTGCAACTATCTGCTACCAGCTCTCGTAGTCTAGGATATCAAGATCCTCATTGTCACTGTCAAAAAATTGGTGTAATGTTGATCTCCCTATTGCTTGGTCATACTCTTCTATCTGACCATGAATAGGAATCTTGAATATGTGCCACATATCCTCCAATGTCACTATCACCTCACCTGTTAGTAGGGGGAACGAGCTCATCTCCGAGTGCCACTGCTCTGCAAGTGTTGTAATCAAGCCATGATTTGCCCTAATCTTAGGCATATAAGTGATATAGTAAATTCCTAGTGAGGCTAGGATCTGCATCGCATGTCTTCTCAGTCAGTGTTGGATATCCAGACACGTCGGTCTACTCTCCCATGTCTGCAGTATCGTGAGTTCCTCCTACAAACACCATGCAACTTTGGTCAACTTTCTATACTATCTATTACTTGTTGACCAACCCAAGACATATTTTGACCAATGTTGACCTAATTTTGACCTTATCCTAGGGTTTTGACCTATTTAGGAAAGTTTGGGATGGTTTAGGACCCCTCGGACCTTGTTTTACCCCATTTGTAGATCCTTTTACCAACTACGCAGTTTGACTAACCAACTGCATAGCTTGGCTAACCAACTACATAGGTAGTGCAGGTGGTCATGCCACTTGTGCTTGTTGCATAGTTGGGCATGTGACCTACATAGGTGGTCACATGAGCTACATAGGTGACACATGTGGACCCCCTGTTGACCCTATTTGACCCTTTTTCAAGCCCTAAACTGCCTAGAAACATGTGCAAAACCTATAAATCACTGAGAGACTCAGAGGTACTTACCTTGGGTCCTATATTGGCTAGTCATTGGTAGCTGTACACTCATTCCCTGTGTTGATTCTACACTGGCACTCGATCCATTATGCTTGCTTTAGAGCTCAAATTGCTCCAAATGTAAGAGTGAAAATGACCTCCAAATCCCTCTCTGAGCCTTTTTATAGCCTCTTGGTTTCCTAGATGGATGTGCAAACTTTTCCTTTTATGTTGGTCGTGATTCTTTTTGCACTCTGCACCTCATATATTTTTCGTTTGACCTCCAATTTTTTATGCATTCATTGTTGTGGACCTGTCTCATCATTGTCGACAAATCGACCTATCATTTGCATTTTTTGGTCAAATTCTCGAGGGGGAACCTATGTATCCCGTTATCACTGGGGCATGTTTTAATGCAATTTTCTTCAAGATTCTTTGACACAATGCTCATAATCACATTGTACCAAAGAGGGGCAAAATGTAGACACCCAAAAATGGTTCGAGCCTGCTAGTCTACGTGTTTTAACATTTTTAGCATTACAATTGAAACATTGTTTTGTGACCTAATTATTCCTCTATGTTGTGAATATGATCTTTATTATATGATGACATTGTGTCTTTCATCGATGATTGAATATTGTAAAATTGTTCAAATATTTACTAATATCTCTACTCTCTTTGTCAAATTGATCATTTTCCTAATCGATTTCGATCAATCCTAAACCGATCCTATTTGATCCTAAACTGACCCTATTCAATCCTAAACCATTTCAAATTACCCTAAATCAATTCAAATCTATTATATTCTCTTCCTAATCATTTCATAATTGTTTGGACTCATTCCAACCATTCTGGGGCATTGTCCAAGATCATCGATGCCTTATTAACTCAATTTTCAAATCAATCAAACCCTTTTCTAAATTCAATAAATCTTGTCATCATTCTAGGAGCATTATCCAAGTTCATTAATTCTTTGTATCCCTTTCATCAGTTATTTGATAACATTGTCAAAGTTCATCGATGTTATCGTTATCAATCTATCATTATCAATTCAATAGTGTTATCCAAATTCATCAATGTTATTTCTAATCATTATTATTTTAGGAACATTATCCAAGTTCATCGATGTTTCCCCATTCATATTTCAAATCCTATGGCATCATCAAAGTTCATTGATTTTATTCAATCATTTTCAAACATCATTTTTTGGGCGCATTAAAAAACTTCATCAATACCTTGAACCTATCCTAATTCTATCAATATTATCAAAATTAATTCAATTGTACATTACCTTCAATTTGATCGATAATTCACTAATCTATCCTCTTGGGATGAATAACCCAAGATCTGTCCCTATTCTTTATGAATAAATCATATTTATTCATTCTTATCCTAAGTCTTCACAATTAATTAATTTCTAATTAATTAATTGGTTAATTCTAATTTATGGGATTTTATAATTTCATAAATGCTAATTTTGATTTGTGAGGAATATTGATTTATTTATTGAATTAAATCCTCCTAATCCCACCTAATTTTTCATATCCCTTAATTGTGGTTCACATCCCTATTAAGGTGCTTCATGATATCTCCCGTATATCTTCAATATTTCTTCATTCAATTTCCCCCTAATCATGCTTCCAATATCCTACCTTCTTTTCCCTCCATTGTGCATTGAATTTATGCATTCTAATTCACCTAATTGCTTCTCATTTTCTATAAATGAGATGCTTTCCTCTCTTTCAAGTTTGAAATACTATATCCTAGTATTCTCGCTATCAATTTGCACTTTCAATTTCTTTGTGCAATTGTGTTATTGTCAAAGAGAAACATAATCTACCTCATGGAGAAGAAATGAGAGAATTTGAGCATCACTTGAAGGGAGTTCTTATGTTTTTATTGCATATTGTTTGTGAATTCCTATTTCAATGGCTCTAATGTTAGATTAGATAGGTTAGCATATTGTTTAGGGTTTGTGGTTACCTAGATATGCTTCTTATGCCTTTTTATCATCTTAAATTTGGTGAACCCAGTGTGAAACATGCCTAACTGATTATATTTTTGTGTTTTTGTGTGTTTTGCAGGTTCTAGAAGAGTTCTACACACTTGGTCACAGGTGGTCACAGGTTCTGCGCAGGTGGTTACAGGTTCTGCGCAGGTGGTACCTGGACCTACATAGGTGGTTAGGTTTTGCGCAGTTGGTTGCATGCCCTATGTAGTTGGCACCCATACATGCACAGTTGGTCACCAACCTACATACTTGGTTGCATGGGATGGTTCTTTAGGGTTTAGGATTAATATCTACAAGTGTAGGAAGCATTTCTACATTTCATACTTTCTTTTCTGATTTTCATCTATTACAAAGTTAAAATGGATCCCAAACAATTCAAATGAACCCTAACTTGTTTAATGAACCTCATATTTTTTATTTTAAAGTCTAAAATGAACTCTCACATCTGATTTGGGATCTTAAAATGAAATCCACCTAGTTTAGGGTTACATGCAATCAAGGTTCTTTTGATTTCAATCAAAGTCACAATCTAGCCTAACTAGGGGTTCAAATGGAATAAATTATGCAAAATCAAGTTTTTTAAGTTTATAAGGACTCTAAAATGAACATTCACATTTGATTTGGGAATCTAAAATGAACTTTAAACTAGTTTATGATCAAATGCAGGTTTCTTGTCTAAGGTGTTCCCAAATCGGTTTAATGCACACAAAAGCTAATTAGGGTTTCAAATTGATTTCAATATCTCCAAATCAATCCTAAATGGAATAAGAAATGAACCCCAGTTGTATTCATGATATTCTTACATGCTTAGATGTGGAAAAGACCTTTGATTTTGTAAGTTTTCACCACTTTGTAGGCTTCTGATCAGTTTTTACGCACTTGGTTGCAGGTCCTGCGTAGGTGGTATTCTAATTATATTAGATAGGTTATAATGTTATATTATATAGGTTAGCATATTTTTTAGGTTTTTTTATTACCTATATATGCTTCATATGCCTTTTTCTGGTCTTACACATTCTAAATGACACTAAGGATGTCAAACTAGTTGATCTGACAACACAGGCAAGCAAGGCCATGAATGACATACCACAAATTTTACAATCATTAAAGGGTACTATAGATATAAATATAATAGAAATCACTAGAATTTATCCTATAGATGAATTAAATAATGATGAAGATATTAATGTGACCATCAATCAAGGAGAAGAAAAGGGAAAGGAAACACAGGATGCTGCACAGGTCAATATACTAGGAAAAATGCCATTATTGATACAAGATATCAATATCATCTCAAAAGAAAAGGATAAGACATCTGACCATGATGCAAGAATACTCGAGGATAAGGGTGAAGGGGAGAATTAAAAAATACATGATGAATAGAAAGGTACAAGTGGAAAAGAAAAACAAGGTGATGCCAAGAGTACCGAGGAAGAGAAAGCTACAAAAAAAGATAAGGTTGATGTAGAGACGTCTACAACCAATCAACAGGTGAATACTGAGTAGTAGGATAAGGGCACAACACCTCCAAAGCCTTCACCAAGTACATCAGACCAAGAAAAGGAACTTTCTATGGTCCTGCATACAAGTGCTTCCACTACAATTGCAAAGAAGAAGAAGAAGAATAAAAATCCAATCACATTGGATGAAATTATTGACATACCATACTGTGATCCTAGGACATTGGATCTAGAATCACTTACAAAGTATGGTGAACTTTGTAAAAGAAAGGAAACTTAGGAAAAGCTCAGGAAGGAGAAAAAGAACTCCCAAGTCCTAGAGACAACCAAAGATATACTATTGCAGATTGTACCTAACACAGATATTGATCAAAGTGCACCTATACTTGATCAATTAGTAGTTCTTACCGATGCCATCACATCATAGAATGTAGATGCAGACAAGGAAAAATAATAACATGATGAGAAGACGTGTCTATACAAGATTACAGAGAAAATCAGCCAGGAAGTGGCAAAAAAAAAAGTAAAAATTTCAAAATTATTTACTACTATAGAACCGATAATATCAGAAGTAGTAAACATAATTTAAAATTTATGTACATCAGAAACTCTCACTACCGAGCATAATGACAAGTTGGCCAAACTTGATGAAGATCTTAATACAAGTGCACAAGGTCTTACAATTGATGAAAATGCATTCAAGTTGCATTATGAGAAGCTAGTAAAATCTAAATGGTTGAGACTAGAGATTCAAGAGGCAGAATCCAAAATCTGAGATGAGGTAACCAAGCTCCAAGCTCTACTACTACCCAATCTCACATTACTGCAACAACATATGACTTCAGCAAGAACATTGATTGCCACCTTGAAGATGTCCGTTATAGAGAGCATATATGATATGCAGGCCAGAATCACCTTGGAATTCATGACCCTTGAGAACCTCAAAGAGAAATGGGAAAAGATGATGGAAGACATTAAGAAATCACATTCCCACATTTTTGACAAACGGTAATTATTACCCCTTTGTCATTATTTTCAAAAAAGGGGGAAATGATATGATGAAAGGGGAAAAGATAAGATGAAAGGGGGAAATAATAAAATGGGAATTATATGTATATATGTGTAAAGGAAGAAACATGTACATATACTATACCAAGGCATGCACATAGGGGGAGTCATATTGACAAGATAAACACATGGTGTATATACTAAACATTTTAGTTTTGCACATATCAGTTTTTAATACTAATGTCAAAGGGGGAGATTGATGATCATATTTTTTCATCAGTATACAAAGGAAATAGTTTTTGAACCATCGGTAACATGATCACCGAAAGATAGGTTTACATTGCAACCCAACACAATAGTTCACAGAGGTCACTGTAATCACATAAAATGGTCATCTAAACCCTAGACCCCCAATCCCAATAACTAATCAATAAACCCTAATCTTGATAAACCCTAAGTCCTAAATCAAACAAACAATTATCAAATTTGAGCTAATCTAACCTAAACCCTAACCCTAGGTCCTAATCAATCATTGTACTTGATTAATTAATTAATTCCTGAAATCATAATACATTGGCAAATAAACCTTATGTTAAATATTTAACTGATATTCCGATATATTAATTAAATAAAATTACAAAATTGTTAATTAAATAAAAAATGAATTAAATTAATTATAAAAATCAAAAATGTGCATTCAAAATCATTTAAATTATTAAAATGTATATCACATCATCAAATTGAGTTGACTGATTATCAAAATGGAAACAATCCAGTTCCACTCAGTTAACTAATTCTCCACTATCAATCATTTTGGAAACATTTCGGTTAACTGAAAAATCAATTTGGAAGTTTCTGAAAAGACTAATCAGTCAGTTCAGTCAACTCTATCTTTCGACCAATCACATCACTTGCACATGGATTGTGCTTCTTCAATCGACTCTGAGCTACTCTTTTCTTTCGATCTCGACCGTCGATTTGAGAGAGATTTCTATAAAAGAGAAGCTCATTTCCTTCACAAAGGATCTTAACTTTTATTATCATTATTGTGCTGCATTTTGCATTTTAGCTTTCTCCCATTTTATTTTATTCATTTAGCTTTAATTGTTAATTTTTTTTAATCATGCAAACTTCTTAATTTTAGAGCACATTTAATTTTTGTGTTTTAAAATGAATCTTACACACTTTAATTTGGTGCTCTTAAAATTGAATCCTAATTAGATTGAATTAACCAAAAACTGCATCTGGATCTTTCATTCATCATTTTAGATTAATAATCTAGATTAAATCATGTTGGATATTTGATTCTAAACAATTGATTGATTGTATGTTTGTCATTGATGACAACATATAATACACAGCAGTACTTCTGTATGTACTTATCCATATGATGACATGAAGACTAGCATGGATAGATACATGTTGTTGACATGTTTACTATGCTATGTTCATACACGCAGACCCAGATATGAAGTTTCAATAAAGATATGTAATTCTGTTATTGACGGTTACAGTTCTAGAGGAATAACAGTTTAAGGCCGATGTATGTAACGTGTTGATCAAGTTGCGCCTATCTTCAGGACATGTGTGTGTATATTCATGATGAGTTATGACTTTTTGATATTAATCTAAACGTGCCATACATATTTCAAGAATATTACAAAGTTATGGTTAAATTGATGAAGCTGACTTAGTGAAGCGACGCGTCTATTCAGTTAGTACTTGCGCAATTGTAATTATGCTTGCGTGCTTAGTAGAGCCAAAAAGGATGTTACAAAGAGTTGTCTAACAGGTCCCATGATCTCATACTTGGTGTATGTACTTATAGAAGGTCATTTGTAATAAGAATAGTTGTGAAAGCCAGAGATTAGAAAAGAAGAGCAGAGTGTTAAAGCAACAGAGCTATATTTATCATATGTTGATATTATAGATATTGAAATTGAAGCTTTCAAAATATAGATAAGATTGTTGTAGTGCTTTACAAGAGTCAAGAAAATCATATCTGATTACAAACCTAAATATAGGAAGGATTGTTACCATGCTGAAGAAGGTGTAACTGATGAAGATTCGGGAGAAGATGAAATTGGATTCATTGCCCTTAAATAAATGAAAGGTTGATTGAAGATATGGACATTGCAGATAAAGAAGAAGGCCATGAATTAGCCTTAATTTCCAAAGAAGATGTCAGAACTGATTGGATCATTGATAGTGGATGCTCACACCACATGACAGGTGACAAAGATAGATTTGTTCATCTAGACAAATACAAGGGAGGTATGGTTAGATTTGGAGATAACACTCCTAAACCTATCATAGGATGAGGTTCCATCACCTTGGATGGAAAGAATAAGACAGAAGATGTTCTATATGTTGATGGATTACATCATAACTTGTTGAGTGTTGGACAGCTACTTGACAAAGGCTATCATTTGGATTTAAAAGACAACAAGTGCATCATTAGTAACAAGGATGGAGACATGATTGCATCAAGCTCTAAAAAAAAAGGTAATGTTTTTAGCTTAATTCTGATGTAAGTTGTTTTGTTGCAAAAGTGGATGACAGTTGGTTATGGCACAAGAGACTTTGCCATATCAACTTTGATAATATAGTAAAGATCAGTAATGTCAAGGTAGTTAGAGACCTACCAAGCATTGCAAGACCAATTGACACAATTTTCAGGGAATGTGTTATGGGTAAACATGTAAGGAGTTCATTCAAAAGCAAGCAGACCTCAGCTAAAAACAAGTTGGACTTAGTGCATACAGATTTATGCGGTCGTACTCAAACAAGATCATACTATGGTGAAAGGTACTTTATTTTGTTTGTTGATGATTTTTCTAGGATGATGTGGGTTGCTTTCTTAAAAGAGAAGTCAGAAGCCTTTGAGAAGTTCTAAATATTCAAAGCTAAGGTTGAGAATGAATCTAGACTAAAACTGAAATGTTTAAGATCAGATAGAGGAGGAGAATTCACCTCTGACCAGTTTTATGACTACTGTGAAGAACATGGAATAAAAAGGCAGTTGAGTGCTCCTAGAACACCTCAGCAAAATGGAATTGTAAAAAGGAGAAATAGGATTATACTTGATATAGCATGCACCATGATGATTGAAGGAAAAGTGGCACACACCTATTGGAGAGATGCAGTGAACACAGCAGTGTATACTATCACAGAACATAATTGAGACCAGTCGTGGACAAGACACCCTATGAACTTTGGTTTGGCAATGTACCCATAGAAAAATACATCAAAATATTTGGCAGCAAGTGCTACATCAAGAGAGATGATAGTGTTGGTAAGTTTGATGCTAGAAGTGATGAAGGTATTTTTCTTGGTTACTCTACAAAAACAAAAGCTTACAGATGTTTCAATTTGTGATTAAAGAAGATAATTGAAAGCACACATGTTAAGATTGATGAGAATTTTATGATTCAAGAGAGGTACTATGATTATGCACCTTTGATTGAAGAAGAGCCCAGACCTAACAGTAAAGATACTATGAT
>MU215358.1:194789-205049 GCA_018584345.1 Thuja plicata
TAGATATGCACTATATTTGATGATGAACTATAGAGTAGACCTACTATCTTGATCAGTTCTAGTGTATTACAATCTTTCACTTCTTCTTCACATAGACCCTTGATGAATGAACCAACTCTGATAATCTTCTCTGTACATCTTTCTTCACTTTTTGTAACATTCACACTTAGCGTATCACAATTGAACTACTATAAGTATCTTATCCAAATTAGAAGGTCATGTCACCTCTTAGAAACACTTCATCAATATCTTAGTCAGCTTAAAAAAGCATGCAAACAATATTAAGTCCATGCAAGTCAATGCTAAACAGACGCGACGCTTCACTGAGTCAGCCTCACCAAATTAACCATAACTTTGCAATCATCTTGAAACACGTTTGGCACCTTTGTATTTATATCATCAACTCATAATTAATCATGCATATACACATGCATATCCTAAAGATAGGCACAACTCATGAAACACATTATATATGTCGGCCCTAAACCATTATCCTTCCAAAACTGTAACTGCTAATAACAGAATTGCATAACTTTACGGAAACATCATATCTGGGTCTGCGTGTATAAAAATAACATAATAAACATGTCAAAAAAATGTATCTATCCATGCAAGTCTTCATGTCATCATTCAAATAAGTTCATACAGAATTACTATTGTGTATTATATGTTGTCATCAATGACAAACATACAAATAATCAACTCTTAGAATCAAATCTCCAAAATTGTCTTGACATAATTAGGGGTATGATCACACTTAGGTAAAATAGGGTCTCTGGTCAGAGTAGACCAAATTAGGGTGGTTACATTTTCCCCTCTTTGAATTGATGTATGAGCAGCGCATTAATTTAAAGAATGTTTGATGTTGATTTTAGAAAGTCTGAGAATTTTGCCATTGATTGAACAAAATGTCTGATGAGATCAGTCTTGCACTTGATTGAAATAAGACTGATAGTATTGACTTTTAACTTAATTGAACAAAGGTCAATAAAACAAATATCTTAAAGATACCAATTCTAAACTTGATCAAACGATAATTGATAATACTGACTCTAAACTTGATCGAACAAAGGTCAATATGAAGCTGCTAGGAGCTCTGAGGTATCAATTCTAAACTTGATCGAACAAGAATCAATAATATTGACTCCTAACTTGATCAAATGAAGGTCAGTACGAAGCTTCCAGGAGCTTAATAAAGATCTGAGAATATGTAGACATAGATATCCAGCTTGTGAGAACCAAATCCTTCTATCCAACAGTCCCGACTTGATCGAAGGAAACTCCCATGTCCCTAGTCTTTTGATGATGAAGTCATTTTAATTATTTTTGACAAAGAATTTGATTGATTTAAGTGTGATCATGATGAAGGGCGCTCCCCTTAATACCACAAACACATAATAGAAACAGAGAAGCAACAACAATTTGCAAGAATAGAAAATGGACTTCTTTTTATCTCCACAAATGCGGAATTACAAACTTTCAGAATTACAATATGCAAAGCCACATGGGCATTCCCCTTGCAATATTCTGCAGGACAAAGCCTCGAATTATTACCCAGATCTACCCAGAACTGTCCTGAACTCCTAAGACAACACTATGGGCCTTCTTTATATAGGCAATTTCCACCACCTGAGAAGGTTCCAGAAATTTAGCCCTTAGGGCCAACCAAACTTAGAATTATTTTATTTTTCAATTAGTACATCAAAGTCGGCTCAAAATAACTTTTGAAACCCGAACAAAAATTTTGAAGGAAAATTATTTTCTGCTATTTCAAGTGGCCCAACTTTCAGAGACCATAAGTCATCACCAGATGACCCAATTGACTATTATAAACCCATTTTATAAATTCCACGAAGCGCTCTACAACACTTGAATTAAGAAAGCTTCATTCAAACCAAGTTTTGACCTCATCCGAGGCCTCTAAAGCCTTCAAAACTGAGCTCAAAGTTTATTTACCCTGTTTTCAATACCAAAGATTTTCAATATCTTCAAAACTAGACCTGATCTAGCCATGAAACTTTACTGGCAGGCTGATATGACTGAGATGAACCTCCACATGCAAAATCAGAACATTCTGAGATCGTATGACCAACTTACTAAAAATAGCAAGTTTCCATGAATAGCAGCTCTGCACAAGGTAGCCCTTATCGAAAAGAAAACAGAAATATTTTTGGGTGATGCAAGATTGCCCTTACACCCAGGATGCTCCTGCATCAAATCATTCCCCCTCAGGAATGAAATCAAAGGAAAAGAAAAAAATCCCTCTGTAGAATGATATATCACTTGAACTGATCGATTGAATCAAGAAAGAATCAATTAGAAGAGATGAAGAAGTGAAGGTGTGTTAAGAGAAAACACAATTTTACCAAGTTATATGTTAAAATGTAAGTTCTGAGTCTGATAAAATGATGTAGGACCAAGATTTTGGTGAATAATGGGCAATTTCATGATAGAGAACCTGGAAAACTGATTGTGTAAAGCCTACAAATCATTTTTTGAACATGTATAGCAATTCTACATTTTTTATAGACTGTCGTGAAATGTGTAGCATGTTGTTAAATACATCATCTACACATTTGATTTTGTTCCTGATAGATCAGAAAGGAACACAATTGAATTTTGATCATCTGAGAGGAGTTCAAGAGCTTTTAAATAGCTCAAAAAGGTCAATATATATCTCAAAAGTTACTTTTCACTCATTCATTTTCACTTTTATCCCCAATGAATTTAGAGCTTTATAGAGAAGATGGTGGTCCCCATGGAGAAGCACTGATTCAAGCTTGCACATCGACATTAGTGTCTAGCCGATTAAGCACCACTGGTGAGTACATCAATACCTACCTTTTCATGTTTTTAGTTTTCATTTTTGTCCATTTTTGTAGGAGTTATTAAGCTTTCAACTCTACGTCGCACCCCATATCCTAGGTCATGTATGGTTAATCCTGTGTCGCATTCTATTTTTCCCCAAAATCCTAGATCACATCCTATTAAATCAGGATCGCATCCCATATTCCAATCTTGTCTTGCATAGGGTATAATTCTTATTAATGTTTGAATTTGGTCAAGTCCTGTGAAAACACGATCGCACCTTGCGTCCTGCATCACATCCTGTTAAAAGAGGATCTCTTCCTAGATTCCCCATCGCATCCGGGAAATCACACATTTTATCCAATGTTTAGGATCACACCTAGGAAAAACATAGTCATTTTCAGTGTCATAGTTAGGTTTTGTCCAATTTTGACTATTTTTCTCTTTGTGAAGGCCAAAAAGACTTAACTGGTAGCTTTTTGTGTAGTTGCCTTAGCTAGAATACTGATTTAAACCTGTACTTATATTCTATTGACAAGTTGATTTTGAGGTAGTTTCTTTTCGAGAACCTCATCCAGGATGAATCCTTGCTTTATATCGGGCCTTAACGCCTACTAAGTTATAGATTATAGCACATCTAGGTTTGACATCACTTATAGATTTACCTTAAATTAGGGTAAATTGGGGGTTGTTGACTACTCTTTCCGAGAGATGTCATTCAGAGCACAACACCTTCCATCTCTTGACTGGTGAGATGACTGTCACACCTAAGGATGTGTGGCACATTATGCATATTCCAGTGATGGGTCAGGAGGTTCAGTTCAAGTTGCGCTCTGCGATAGCTATTTCTTCTTCCTGGAGATACTTCAGAGATCAAACCATAGTGCACATATATCTGACATGGGATTATATGTGTGATAATTATGATCAGTTACCTGTATATCTTGTTAGATTGATTGGAGGGATTCTCATGCTTGACCGGGGACAACATGGATTCATGTGCGTCTGGATGGAGACCTTAGAGAAGATGAATGTTTCATAACGTAGATTTGGTTGGGGAAGCTATATCTTAGCCCACGTGTATCGAGAGTTACATGAGATTGTATATGATTATTCTCATAGCATCACAGTTGGTATTTTGATATCATATATCTGGGCCTTGAAGCACATCCTAGTTACACTATTGATAGTAGACAAATAGAGGGCACCAAAGCATCCTTATGTATATATGTATGCAGGTTTTATTTAGAATTCCCACATGGGAAAGTTAGAGTACTAGCGTCATGTTCTTGATGATATGATAGTTGTTATATGGAAACCATACTTAGATTGTGAGGAGTGGACCTCAGATCAGAGTCAGATGATGTAATTTTTCTAGAGAAGGTACTTGATTGGGAAGACCCAATATATTGTAGAGATATTTCTTGTTACTCAAGTGTTGTGACAGTATGTTTGTGTATAGGGCAGGTTAGAGAATTTGATAGCATACGCCTGGATTCATGATGAGGAGCCTCTTTGGGGGGGCAGATTGGTATACAAGTTCACACATCTAGAGATCAATCAAATGGTCATAGTTGGGTGGGATTATCTTCCAAAGGTTGTAGATGTAGGGTGCACTGATGGTTATCTTGCACACATATTACAGTATCCTTTTCCTAAATTCATAGCTCTTGAGGAGGTAGCTTTGTGCATAGAGGATGTGTTAGATTATGATCCAGCTGATGATAGACCTATTAGAGGTAGAGGTGGAGCCTAGAGAGACAGGGGAGGTGGGGGTGATAGAGATGCTAGATGCCCTCCTCCTCCGAACAGATGTTAAGGACATGGTCGGGATGATCATGGAGATAATGGAGATGATAGGGTGGGGGTGGAGTGGGTGGTGGAGTGGGTGGCAGTGGAGAGGGTGCCAGTAGAAGATGGACTTGCTTCAGATTTGTACCTCCATGGTTAGATCCAGGTCCATTACTGACTAGAGAGAAGAAGCATCAGCAGAAGAGGCCATCATGAAAGGTACCTAGTGGAGGAGGTGGACCTCCTAGATAGGATCTTCCTAGGGATACAAGAAGAGATTCTAGCAGGGATGGAGATGCCTTGTCATAGTGTCAAAGGGAGCATGAGAAGCTCAAAGCTTGCATCACTACATTGGAGACATTATTGGAAGACAGGGACAGGCAGTTAGAGATGATGAGAGCTTAGAGAGATGCCCAAGCCTGCACAGCTACTCATCAGGGCCAGAGAGCTGCTTACTATTTTTCTTTATATTATGTGGTCATGCCAGAGGGATAGAGATCTCCTTTATATTCTTGAGTAGCATAGCAGTTAGAGGGAGTGATGCCTCCACTAGCTCATCCTGCACCGCCTCCTCCTCCAAACTAGGGAGAGGGTGACAGTCAGTCCTGATACTATTATTTTGATATTTTGAGACATTTTGTATATTTTGATCCTTCTGAGATCATCCATTGTACTATAGAGTTTTATACATGTATATATGTTTCATCATGATCATCTTGATACTCTTTTATAGGCAGTTTCATAGTTTTGATTTGTTCCATCATTGATATATATGTGAGATAGTTTTTTATGATCTTGATATGTTCATGGGTTCTCTCTTTTGATAGATTTTTAGATTGATGCACATGTGATTATGTACTTCATTTCTTGATGATTTAGAATTATATTCATGTGATGACATCATTTATGCTCTTTGATTTATTACTAATATATAAATGTGTTTAGAATGATTCTAGATCAATATGCAGATGTATGTTTGAGATTTTCTTTATGCAAATATATGTATGGATGCGCTTAGGATGTAAAAGAAATGCAATTCTTGAATGCTTTATTTTTGTATTTTATCCTTCTCATTTATGAATGTAGAATGTATGTCATAGATATGCAATGACATTTTTATTAGTAATACAGATTATGTAGTTAACTTGGATTTCAGATGAACCAGGAAATCATTTTGAGCTCAAATTCTTATGTTGTTCTTAAAATGAATCATGTAATCTTTAAATGCATCTAAATGCAGACTCTTAAGACCGTCACTGATTTGTATACATTGTAGTATTTTTATCATCATTGGGAATTTTTGTAATGGACATCATGGGATAGTACAACTATCACTAATACCCACAAGTTATCATGAAAGTATGAATACTATGTGTATTGGATGAAATGTTGGAAATAAACCTAAGCATCGAGGCATAGAGGCCAGGATGACTAGTCAGTTATCTCCTTTCTCTTTTAAGAATCATCTTCTATTCATGTGTAATATAATATATGTGACCTGCAATGACCTTCAATATTCATATCCTTGGGTACATAATGTTTCGTACACCTTACTTTGAATCTGAATTAGAAACAAACAAGGAAATTGGTTCAACCTCATCGTAGTTTACACATAATGAGGATCAAGATATATGTGGCTATTCACTCATGTTGGTAGCTTTTACCATAAACATCCAAGTTAGGTGAAATTTATAGGATCATTGAAACAATCACCATACGTAGAAAGCCAATAAAATATTATGCCCCTTGTCCTTGCAACTCTGTCTTTAAATAGACATCATGAAGTAACTCGGAAGACATAAAAATCACCATTTGATAATCAATCAAAGAAAATTCAAAACTTCTTACATGCCCCTAGTTTGAAACATCATCAGAACATAAAAGAGTCATAATCAAACCAAGATCAGTCTATGTGTTTTAAGTAGTATTGAGAAATATCGTTGATTCATTTTTCAAGCACGTTAGAGTATCATCAATTAGACCTTCGAATCAAGAAATATGTTTTCATGTCTGATGATATGAGATTAAATTTGTCAGTAATTGCAATCCAATGTAGTGTTTAGGAACACTGTTTGATTAAAGTGTTGAGAAACACTAGTGATTAAAGTGTTGAGAAAAACTAGTATGATGTTTATTACAGGTAGATGGTGTTGAAGAAACACCCTTGTTTTTTATAGTGATGTTTTGATGCAAGTATTGAGAAATACTATTGTGAGAGGCAAACCATCCTAGACAAGAACTTAGGACAACCTAGCAGACACAGACCAAACATGCTAGCAAAGATACGCCTAGTGCAGAATGATTATTCCTAAGACACAAATGCAGACAAATCTCAGGCAAGGATATGACATTTGTAAGGAATCAGAGTCAACCAATAGCATAGGTATGATTGTAAAGGATTAGTATCAGTAGTGCATTTATAGATGGAGCATAGAGTACAAGTGACACCTGTATGCCAGGTTTTTACCACTCGACAAAGTTTTTTATTTTTGCTACCAAGACTATTGTTTGCCAGGTTCTTGCCAAGGCATTTTTCTATTTTTCAATTTTTTTGATCTTTTTTCTTTTTTCATTTTTTTTGTTAGTATATATCAAGGTGCCTATTTGCCAGGTTTTCACCAAGGATACATTTTTTCAGGACTTTTCTACTATTTTTGGATTTCTTTAGGATCAATTTTCTGATTTTTTTGGTATTTTCTTAGAACTATTCCACTGCACAGGCTTTGTCAACCAGATGTCAAGTATGGAACACTTCAAGTGTAGAGTATTAATGGGATCAGGAAGAACATCTCCCTCAGGTGTAGCTAACTAATAAGATCTAGTCCCAAAGTTTTTAGTAAAAACATAAGGCCCCGTCCACTTGGGTTCAAACTTTCCTTTTTGTTCTCTATTTGGCTGGTTTTTAGGATTCTCTTTGAGAATGAGATCCCCCACTTCAAATTGTCATGGTTTTACCTTCTTATTGTACCCTTTTGACATTCATTTATGGTAAACTTTGAGATGATTGAATGCTTGTTTCCTAAACTCATCAAGTAGTTCTAGTACATGAACCCTATCAATGTGGTATTGTTCATCTGTAACAAGACCTTGGAGAGATACTCACAAAGATGGAATTTGTACTTCAATGCGTAGCACTTCTTTTGCGCCATAGACTAGAGCAAATGGTGTGGCTCCTGTTAGTGTTTAGATACTTGTTATGTAGGCCCATAATGTTGGATTTAGTTGCAAATGCCAGTCTCTACTAGACTTACTCATAGTTCTATGTAATATTTTTAGAATGTTTTTGTTTGAAGCCTCAGCTTATCCATTACCTTAAGAAAAATATATTGAAGAAAAATGTTGAGTGATATGAAACTGTGTACAAAGGTCCTCGATATTTTGGTTTTTGAACTGACCCCCATTGTCTATTACAATAGAAGAGGGTATCCCATACCTAAAAATGATGTAGTTCAATATGAACATAGAAACCTATTTTCCAGTGGCTTTGATTAGTGACATGGCCTTGACCCACTTAGTGAAATACTCGGTGGTTGTAATGATGTACTTGTGTCTACTTGAATATTTAGGATAGATTTGTCCAACAAGATCAAAGGCCCATTGTTGAAATGGCCAATGTGTTATAAAAGGTATGAGTTCTCTGGCTGGAGCATGGATAAGGTTTTCATGTGTTTGACATTTGTGACATATTTTAGAAAATTGAACATCTTTTTCCATTGTGGGCCAGTAGTAGCCAACTCTTAATAGTTTTTTATCTAATGAAAAGTCATTCAAGTGTGATCCACATACACCTTTGTGAACCTATTTTAATGCATGGTCAGACTCTTCTTGTTCTAAACACCTATGAAGTGTACCGTCAAGACCTTGTCTATATAAGTTAGTAGTGATGAGGACATAACATGATGTTGTCCTAATTAAAGCTCATTTTTCATTTCTTGATAGGTCATTGGGTAAGGTTTGATCAATAAGATAAGAAATTATTTTGGCATATCAAGATTGGTCTAGGGAATTCAAAGCACAAATCACTTGGGATTTAGGTGTATCAAAGGCTGGAAAGGATAATTCTTCCACCAAGAATTCATAGAAAAATTGGTATTCTTCCATTTGTAACATGGATTCTAGTGTAGCCATAGCATCTGCATCTTTGTTTCCATTCTTGGTATTTTTTGGAATGTGATGAAGACAAAGCACTTTTTCAAGTCTTCTACTTGTGGTTTGTAAGGCATTAATTTCTCATATTTTGTCTCATAATCTCCATTTACTTGGTTGATAATGAGCTGAGAGTCACCATACACATGTAACTCTACAATTTTTCATTCCATAGAAAGTTTGAGTCCATTTACCAATGCTTCATATTCTAAGATGTTATTCATGCATGAAAACATCAGTTTATACGCCTTGGGTATCTTTTAGCCTTGAGGAGTGATAAATAGAACTCCTACTCTAGATCCTTGTTGTGTGAAAGAACCAACAAAATACATCTTCCATGGATATTAAGTTAAGTGCATGATTTTTTATCAAGAAATTCAATTATCAAAGGTGTATCATCTTGCAATGGTAAATCATCTAGTTTATCTTCTAGGACTTGTCCTTTGATAACCATTTTATCCACATGCTCAATATAAAATTCACTTAGAATTAAGACCCATTTTGCTAATCTTCCTGTCAATGTTGTTTTTCTCAAGAGATATTTGAGAGGATCTATTTTTTCAATAAGTTTCACCGTATGCGAGAGCATGTAGTGTCTCAATTTTTGGGATGCAAAAACAACCGCTAAGCAAGGCTTTTCAATGATACTATAGTTGAGTTAATAAGACACCAAGTTTTTACTGATATAATAGATCACTCTTTCATTTTTGTTTTCATCCTCCTATGCTAGCAATACTCTAAGTGATGTAGTTGTAGCTGAGATATAGAGTATTAATGGTTTTCCATGAATAGGTTCCATAAGAATAGGAGGAGTAGCCAAGTAATCTTTTAATTCTTTGAAGTTGTTTTCACAATGCTCATCCCATTTGAAAGTAACACCTTTATGTAGCATTTTTGTGAAAGGTTGTGCTTTATCAATTAGTTGTGACATAAATCTCCTGATGGACTAAAGTCTTCCTAAAAGCATCCTCATTTGACTGATATTATGAGGAGGTGACATTTCCAGTATAGATTTTACCTTTTTGGGGTCCACCTTGATTCATTCAGCTGGTATAATAAACCCTAATAGTTGCCCTGATTGGAATCCAAATGTACATTTCTTTAGATTAAGCCTTAGTTGAAATTGCTCCATGCGATCTAGTATCTTTCTCAAGTCTTCAATATGAGTTGTTCTTATTTTTCACTTGGCTAATGTATCATCCACATAATCCTCCATATTTTTTTGTATCATACCGTGGAAGATTGTTGTCATGGCTCTTTGGTATGTAGCACCAGTATTCCTTAGTCTAAATGGCAAGACGTTCTAGAAAACTTTTCCCCATGCACATGTAAATGTTGTCTTTTCTTGGTCTTCAGGAGAAATCTTAATTTGGTTATAGCCCAAGAATTGTCATGCCCCAAAATCTGGGCATAATCCCGTTAAGTTAACTAATGGAGAGGAAACCTCTACACCTTTGCAAATCTCAGATTTTTAATTTATTGCAAGTTAAATCAACAATGTAAATTTATAGCTTT
>MU215358.1:213473-285815 GCA_018584345.1 Thuja plicata
CTTGGCAAATGTTCAAGAACTCATATTCCAAAAGAACTCATGTTCAAGAAATCTTACCTGTTCAATATATGTTTTTGGATGAATTTATGTTGTTTATGTTGGTGAAAATGGATGAACAGTTGTTTAGGTTGTGAGAGATAAATGTGGCATTAATTCCTCTTTATTAGTGGTTGGGCAGATTTCAATGCCTTCAACATCAACACTCCCTTGGATTCTTCAGGCTCTGATACCAAAAATGGTGCATCAGAATTTCCTCCTGCACATAAAATTCCATAAACCCTTTACTCACAACAACACACATGAGATGCAAATGCAATTGCTTAAATTCACACACATTCCATTCACACAAAATATGCACAATTCGACCAGATTAATGATATGGCCTTTTAGTTGCCTTGGCCACACCCTCCTTCTTACCACTCACACTTCTCAGAGTTTCTATAAGCCTGTATCTTTATATAAATTCTAGAAACAATACAGATGTATTTTTTAAATCTAAGAAATTATCTAACTTAAAACAAAAATCATGCTGATGTGTCATCATATTTGATGATGTGGTACTGAAATATTAGTTATAAACATAAGAATTACCAAATAAACTGTTATAATAAATTGGAATAATTTGAAAATGTGAAATAATGAAAAAAAAATTAGATAATAAGAACAATAATAATTGTAAAATTTTACAATAATATATTATTTTTTTCAATTATACATCTACTACTGCCTTGGAAAAAAAAGAAAGAAAAGAGACCAAGTCAATTGTATTATAAATACTGGTTAATTTATACATCGGATTGTTAACCATATCTGCCAAACAGAAACTTGTCATGGCTATAATTTGAGTGCAATAGAAAAAAATTTTGAAATGCATAAACAAATAATAAAAACCCTAAGGTACCGCATTGAAAATATTTTGGCATTTATTTTCTTTACACAGAGTAGAAAATATGGTCACAAAACTGCCAGATAAGCCCTTGCACAAGGTAGGTGGTATTAGATATTATCCTCTTGCATTGGTCCTCAATTTGAAACACCAAAAAAATCATTTCCTTCAAACCCTAAACAACCATCTCTGTCAAACCCTAGGCTAAATGGCATTCAGCTGCCAGTTCACTCCCCGTAAGCTAAGATTATGGCCTTTAGATTTGAGCTTTCTATAAAGATTAAGAAATTCTTGACACATAATATAGAGAGTCGAAGTGATATTCTTCAAATTGTCATCGGAGCACGATATTAAATTTTTTTTAAATTAATTTTTTTTAAAAATTAGAAAATTCATATTCAAAATGAAAAACTTAACATTAACACGGTCACAACACTTCACTCCCCCATTCTGCCACTGTAGGTTATGCCTCTCGGCGTAATTAGGTTTGTTATTACTTTGGAGTGTGATTTACCCTTTCTTAACCATGACATTTTCAGCACGGATAGCATTTTTGATCATTATATCAAAGCTAGGTGAGTGTTGCATTTTCAAAGCATAGTTCATTTTGGGTACCAAGTTGTTAATAAAGATTTCCATCTTTTCCGATTCAAGTATTTCTCTTGAGTACCTTGCAAAACTTCTCCTCCACCTTTGTAAAAAGTGTGTAAAGGATTCACCTGTTCTTTATTTCGTGTTACAAAGATCCATCATGGTTATGTTATGTTGTATATTGTAGGATTAATGTTGGACAAATATTTGTATTAACTCCTCAAAAGACTACACACTTGGTGTGAACTTGGAGAACCACTCCATAGAATTTCTGCCTAGACTTCCCAGAAATAGCCTCATTAAATAGGTAGGTTCATATTGTTAGCTCTTTTTCTTGTAGAATCAGTATATAGCAGTAAATGCTAGACTCTTTAGTTCCAAATTCAGATTCTCATAGGGAAAAGGCTAATTAACAAGGATGAAAATCCTTCTACACTTTGGGCTCCACATACCCAGGCGGGTGCACCTTCAACAGACTACTAGCTTTTAACATGTCTGACAGTGGATTAAGGATTCATGATCGATCCTTCTTCTTTTTAAGCCACTTGGATTAGGAAGGCTAACCTATTGATTCTCTCTTCAAGGAATCACTAAGATGAATTGTACTCAATATAATTATCTAGAAATGTATTTCAGATACCATAAATATAAAGTTTAATTAATATTTGATTGATGATAACAACCACTTATCAGAAATTGACCAGTGCCTAATCCTGGGCCATAGAGTTAGAATAAAACAAACATACACAGGGATAATTAATTGAAATACAAATAAAACTTTAGATAGAATGTCGTACAAACTATCTTCTCACCCTTACACCCCTATATTAAATTCCTGCATAAACCTTAACCCTCTATAATTATTTGCAAGGTTTAAACCCTCCTTGAAAGCAACTCACAAATAATGACACAGCTACTTTATAACTGTAACACCCCAAAATTGGCATCTTGAAACCTTAATCAATTTTGTTGCATTTGTCATTCTTTTGAATCATCAAAGTCCTATTGTACTAGGCAATTCTGAGTTTTGACTGACTCTACTCTACCTAAGTGTCAAATGTAGAAAATCCTAAATATGCATTAATCATACATTATATTTAATTCCTAAATATCTATTATCTAAATAAACCCTATGATTGAATTAATTTAATTATAAAGTCCTAGCACTTGAATTAAATTAAATTCACCCCTTTTAGCTAAAACACATAAAAAGGAATTAAATAATATTTAATTATTAAATAAATCTCCTCATTTCAATAATTGAATTTAATTATTCAGATAATTGAGAAAAACACATTTATGAGGTCATATTCTATTTATTTAATTAAATATTCTCTCAAAAATCTTCTCTTCAGTTCAAAAATAGAAACTTTAAATTAACTGTGCTTTAAAGAGAAAGAAAACAGTTAAAATCAAAAGAAAACAGTTAAAAACAAAGAGAAAACAATTCATTGTTTTCTTTTAAAGAAAGCTTGCTAATTTGAACTAGCTTTTCTATCTGTTTTATTTCAAAAAGGAAACTTTCTATTCTGAGCAGACTCTCAGTCTATAAAAGAGCTCTCATTTCTCATTCAAAGCCCCTTGAAAAGATGCATTGTTAGAATAAAGTTGTTGCATTTTAGAATTCATCATCTCATTTCAATTAAGCTCATTTGCAATAGAATAGCTTCATTTTCTTAGATTAATCTCATATTTCTTATCATGCCTTAGTTCAATTTCATTTAGATTAATCTTGCATCTTTCATGTTCTTAGATTAATCTTGCATTACATTACATTGCATTCATGGAGAAAAATCCTTCGTTCTTGGATTGGTCTAGGTTGTGAGATTCTCATTCTGAGAGCCATTCAAAACCCCATCTAGATAAAAGGCAACAGGTCAAATCATACAGGCATGCAGGATGAATAACTCATATTCACTTCTGTATGTAGCTAATGAATAAGGACTATGTTGAAGTGTATGGTTGAATAACAAGGGCACATTTAGCATATACATTTTTGGCACCCACAGTGGGGCTCAAAAATTAGTTTTTGGCCTCATTTTATTGCACTTCTTTTTAATTTTATGATATGTCCGCACGTCTCTGTCAAAGATTTTGTGCAAATTTTCACTGCATCTCGCATGAACTTTCTAGTTCTTCATGTGGTTATCTGTATTTCTTCGTGCGAGACTATGAGAATCATAATGCAAAATTTGACACCAGAGACCTTTATTTTCTATTTATTATCTCAGTTTTCTAACCATCTGTTGTTTCCTGACATCTATGTTTCTCTTATTTTATTTTTTGGAACAGCTTAATGGTTGTTTGCAAGATGTTGAAATGAAGAAGATAATTATAAACTACTAACATATTTATTGTAGGACGCTTGTCGAAGACCTGCGTATTTTCACAAAACTCTCATGTCTATTTTTAGTAGTTAGAACATACTTTGGTTGGTGCTTAAAATGAATAATTTTCTTACGTGATTGAAGTGTTTTCTAGTTTGTACTTCCAAGAACTATATGAACATATCCTCTCCCCTCACCTTTATGGATCTTGGGTGCAAGAGAAATTCATATGATTCTTCTAGAGTGGCTACCTCCCAAGTGCTTTAATATAGCCAGTGAGAGTGGATTGCCCAACCGGTAACAGGCTAAAGCCAAGCCTTTCCAAACTGGTATATAAAAAATTCCATTGTGATTAATCTCATAATGGACAAGTCTGAATTCATTGTGGCAACCAAAATCTCCTCCAGTACCCTAGTGGTGTGTTAAAGTCCTGACATCATTAAGGTGAAAGCCTTTCTTTGAAACAATTGGGAGAGCCCCCTTAATTCAGAAAATGACTTGATCACAACCACCTGAATGGATGCCCTTACTAAAAACTATTGTTATAGTATCCAAAAACCCTCTATCTATTAGCGTGAAAGGTCAGAGATCGACTAAGATGCCCCACACTTTTATGGCTCTTAGTAGAGACAACAACCCTTTGGAAAGCAATTCCTTTTGGGTTCGAAGCTTGGTGTGCCTGAGAAGTGAGTGCACATGTAAGGAGGATCCTGTGCCTCCAAGATTCTAAGTTGTCCACTATGAATAAGGATAGCTGAACTTTGGTTCAAGTGGGGATTCAACATATACTACCCTAGCTATCCTAGGATTGTGATGTATCTGTTCTGGTACTACAAACATTCTATTTAATGTGTTTTGCATGGGTGTATCATTTAAACAATCAAAACAAATGTCAAATCATACAAAATGTCAAACTTGAACATGTCCAAAAGAATCTGTAACTCAAACTCTCTGTCAGAAAACAACATGGTCTTGTCTCAAAAAACACAATATGGTCTTAATGGTCTGATTCTATAGAATTTCACTTTTTCACTGCCAAGTCTCACATGAAATTATGCCATCTTCGCACCATTATCTGAGAAACTTCATGCGACACATTGGCAATTGTCGCATGAAATTTTGCAATCTTGTTGTCATTTTCTTCACCAGTCTATCATTCTTATTCACCAGTCTATCATTATATTTCATGTGAGATTGTATAGTTTTGTGTGCGCCTATGAGAATCTTCATGCAATAAATTACTTCTTCGTGCGAGTCTAAAACATTTTATCAAAATAGTGAGCAATTTCCCATTTTTCTAGCATCTTTCTAAAAACTATTATCTCATTTCTAGGTCTTTTTATCTACCTTCTATCTACACAGTCTGCAACTTGGTTTCTTGGGTTGATAATTACATGATTCTTTCTTAAACTGGTCTCGTCTCATATCTTTTGTTCTATTTCTACTGTGTCATCATACCTTGTGTCGCAATAGTCATCTCTCGGCTATTCTAGTCTCATTTCTCATGATTTACACCAACTATACTTCACCTTTTGGCACTTTCTGTGCATTTACTTTGACACAATTTCAAGTGTGGTCCTAGTTCAAATCCCTTGTACAATCTTTGTCTATGACTGTTACAACTCAAAGTTGCAAAATATTCCCTTCAATCAATCAAGAAGAATATGTGCTTTCCACACCATTGCCGGCTACATCTAGTGAGGAATCATCTCAATCTCCCTCTCTGTTACTTCAACCTTACATCAAATGATCATTTCCAGTGGATTTTAGTTAGGTTTGAAACCCTTTGTTCTAAGAGGATCCAAATTCTAAAGACACTCAACCTTCTCATACTGAGTCTTTACACACTGAACACTTGCATTCTAGCAATATGGCAGATCATGACCAATCAGGTGAACATAGCAGAGATGATCTCTCTAAAACCTAGGGTAAATTCCATTTTCAAGACCCCCCTAATGATGAGGAAATGGAAATAACCCAAGTAGATATCACAAAATCTCATGCCAATAAAGATTTCTGCAGGATGATAGACATTCTCCTAGCTGAGGAAAAAGAGAAATACCTTTTCGAACTAGCCAATCAAGGGGCTAAGTTACCTTCCAACTACAATGTAGAGACCCTTGTCACACAAGAGGAAGAAACTAAAAACTCCAAGTTACAAAAACAAGTTCAAAGTATGCAAGAACAAATTATTCAACTCATGAAGGATAAAGACAAACCCACTACACATTTCACGCTGGAAAGCATTTGTCCATTCCCATTTGATAAGAGTCTATGCATGCCTCCTTTTCCCAAAGGAGTTGAACTTCCCAAGAATGATAAATACTTGGGTACCTCTGATCCCTAGGATCATTTGAAAGAGTTCGGTGCTCTCTCCATGGAGTTCATACATGATCAAACCTACCTTATGTGTCTCTTCCCACGTAGTTTGAGAGGGTCAGGTATGGAGTGGTTCTCTAGACTACCAACTAGCATCAAAAATTTTGACAAAATTGCCAATTTGTTTCTACAACACTATTCTCACAACATCTAACATCCGGTTCACATCCAAGATCTTTGCAACTTGAAACAAAATCATGGGGAATCCTTCTTAACATTTCTGCAAAGATGGAGACAACTTTATACAAGATATTCTCACAAAATACCCGAATCTAAAAAGTTGGACATCTTTCTAGACAATCTTCTTCCCAACTTTGGGTATCAAGTACAGCTACAAGGTCCTTTAACCTTTGATGACATGATTAAACAAGCTGTGACAATTGAGACATTTATGTTCAAGAAAGTAGAATTGACCTTACACAAGGAAAATAAACAAGGGTCTTCCTCATCAAGAAAAGATAAACCCAAATTTCCCGACAAGAATAGAATGTTGTGAATGATGGAGTTGTAGACAATGTGACTCCCAAGCCTTCAAAGGCCTCTTTCAATCTCACTACCATAATGCAGGTAGCCAAGGCCATTGAACAGGTTGTGGCAGAATCCAAACCGAGTACTTCGCATTTTTCCAGATCTAAACCTTGGGCTCCTAGACCCAAACGTGAGTTCACTTATCTAGGAGAGCCTCTTGATGTGGTTTACAAGACTCTCTTGGACAACCAAATACTGACTCCACTGGATAATTCATGACCTTATGATCCACAAACAATACCCTCTCGGTGGAATGAATCTGCTTATTGTGATTTTCACCAAAACAAAGGTCATAAAATGGCTACTTGTCTTAAATTGCGGCATAAAATACAGGATCTCGTTGATAGTGAGGTTATTGCTATGGGAGGTCACAACAAGAACTCAGACCACCAAGATTTTAAAGACCCATTTCCTCCTCATGGGAAAGGTGGGTCATCCAAAGGCAAAAATACTGATGCCAAGGTCAACTATACATACACCAATAATGACAATGTCATTAATATGGTTCAGCCTATTGATATTGAATACTATAACATTGTCATTCTCAAGGGAAGGGAAGATACTCCCAAGCCCAAAACTCATTTCATCTTGTGAGGGTCTATGTCGCATCCCTCTAAACAAGAACAGTCTCAGTTTAGTGCAAACAATGTTACTCGATCTCATGCTAAGATCATTCTCAAAGGCCTTGAGCCTTCTACGTCTATTCCAACACAAACTATAGACAAAGCTACTGTTGGCTCTGCCAATAAGAATCTAAAATTATTTTCCTTGTCTAATGCTACCAATTATAGCATTCTAGATCAATTACAATGTACTAACACTTAGATCACCATCTTCGATCTTCTAAAAATCTCCCCTGCTCACAGGGAGATCCTTGACAAAGCCCTCACTAAGGCAAATCTCCCAAAAAATCTCAATCTTGATCGGTTTCAATCCATGGTAGGTCATTTAACCTCCTCCCATTACTTTTCTTTCTCTGAGGAAGATGACCATTCTTTGAGTCACCCACACAACAAACCCTTGCACATTGAAGTCATGATTGGCCCAAAGTGCATTTTTCGTGTTCTCATTGATAATGTAAATGGCCTCAATATTTTCTCTGCTAGCTTCCTTACTGAATTAGGCTATGGAGAAGACTCCATAGATACTTTAAAAAATATTACCATTAAGTCCTATGATCAGGAAGTGCAAAAATCTAAGGGGTTAGTTGTGTTACCAATCAGAGTTGGTCCTGTTGAGAGAGATGTTATCTGTCAAGTGCTTGACATTCCTTTAGCATACAATATTATGTTGGGAAGGACATGGATCCACAAAATATAGGTTATCCCTTCAACATACCATCAGTGCATTAAGTTCCCTTTCCAAGGATCTGAAGTGACTCTACATGCTAATACATGCTATGATTGCAACACCCTCACAAAATCTGCTGACATCTTTGTGCCTACCAATAGAGAGTCTACTAGGTTCTTCAAGACTAAACTAAAGGAAATGGAAAAGGGTCTAACATTCAAGGAAACTGACATGGGAGGATATCATATTGAACCTGTTCTATCTATTACATCTCTGCCTTTGTCTCCACATTCTTTTGGGAGACGTTCTGAGAACACTAAACCTTCTACAGTTCCTCCTCAAACAAAATATGGTGGTACCTTTGTACAGGCCCCGATACCATTAGAAGAAGAAGCTCAAAACAAGGCTATCAAAGCTTGGATCTATAAAGGGGAAGACACCTCTAAAAAAACCACTACACCTTGTGACATAAGACCCAAACATTATGGCAAGCATCTGAATATTATGCAACACTTTGGTTACAAAGGGAATGGTCCCATAGGTGTGAATCATAAAGGATTTCTTGCACCACTTGAAGCTATTGGTTGATGAACACATGACTCTATAGGTATAGGCTTCAAGAAACTCACATTTCAACTAGGGATAAACAAGTTTGTACCTCAAGAAGATCAACAACCAACACCTAAAGATACATCTAAAACTGAAGCTTCTAAAGATAGCTCTGAGGAGGATTGTTTCCCTTGTCCCATTCCTCCAGATCTTGAAGCATTCTTTGCTAAGCCAAATGACTTTATACCACATTTCAATACAATTGAGACTGAAAGTGACTCTGATGACACCACTTCACTTGCTTCATTAACCTATGAACAGTGGAAAGAAATGCAAACTGTAAATCCAGGTCATCAGGGTGATTTGTACATACCACCACACTTCCAAGAGAAGTTTGAATAGGAATTCCAGCCACTTCTCACTAAACAAGAATTAGATGATGTTGCAAACACTAATGAGGTACCTAGGTCAAAAGGTGCTCATCTGACCATAGCAGAGGTTCTAGGAAGAACTCATCCGAACTAGGGACAAAGGGTTGATTTCACTCATGTTCTTAATATGATGCCCAATGATGAAACCAACTCTCATGAGTACGAGTTTGATGATTTTTCATATGCCACCTATGATAGGGATATAGATACAGTGCACACATATGAAAACCTTCTCAAAGTAGGTGAGGGTTCTAGTGTAAGGTCAAATGAGTCCGATTCCATAGATGTTAACATGTCCTCTACTACGGTTGATAGGAATCAAAGGAATTTGACTAAACATTTGGATGAGATTTCTCTAGGTCTCGACTTGCTATTCCATGCTTTCGATGATTATACCATGAATGCACTTGAACCCATTACTTCTCTTTCACTCTACCATCCTTAGCTTATAGACTAGAACTCTCCCTCCCCATCTAATGAAGTCCTTACATTCCAGAATGATTACACTCTTTCCTGTTACCTCAATGCTATCGAACCTGTAACGTCCTCCACTAGCAAAGAAAGTGTCAACATGACTGAGGCTGATATCAAGTATCTTATTCACAAAATCAATAGAAGAAAAAATAAGCACTCTGATGGTGAAAACCTCTCTGAGGTACCCAAGGATGAGATAGTTGATATGCTTCCGAGTCATTTCCAGGAACGATCATCTGTGATAATTGAACCAACTCAACCAATCAACTTGGGTATAGAATCTAAACCTCAGATCATTCATTTCTTGTTTTTTTTTTGTTTAAGGTGTTTAGGAAGTGTGTGGGTGTGTTAGAATAAATTTCCAAAAGGATGGAAGCATGATAGTCTAACTTCCTAATTGTAAGAGCCTTAGTGCTCATTGTGCTCATTAGGTCATTTGGCCTCAAAATGGGAAAACTTATCATTTTAGTGTAACACTACATATCCTATCTAGGGTCCTAGAATTCAACCTCACTCATCGAGTGGACATAGGAAGTCAAAATACTTCAATTTGCAAAAATTTACTCGAGCAACTTTTGCAAGATTTGACAAAAGATGGTTAGAACTGAATGTAACCACCCATGCTTAGTATATGAGCATGGAATCAAATTTTTGGAAGGGTTAATGATATTTTGGATTGAGACTTTTTATTTCTGACACCTTTATACGGATTTTTGCACTTTCTTTTGCATAATTTGCACTGTAGTTTTGTTTCTGTATGGTCCTGTATAGATTGGCATAGGTGATCAGGATCCATTTTAATGTAGTGTTTGTTTTTAGCTTTCATATTCACTAAGTAGTTTGTTTTTAAGTTTATTAGGTTCAAAGTTATCAAATTTTTAGGGCCACTGGTCTGACAGAGACAAAACAGTGTTGCCAAGATAGAAATAGCTCTAACCTAGTTTTCCTCAAGTGGATTTTTCTGAAACCATGGGGAAACTAGGGTTAGGGTCAGTAGATAGGGTTTTTGTTATATTTTTTGTTGTATCATTGGATTTCATAGGCCAAAAATGAAGCCCTGTGGCTGACTGGTGGAACCAGGTGAGCCAGAACAGGGAGAAGAACAAATTTGTGTGAATACCCAAGACCTTTTTGGAAAGACTTGGTGGCATTTATGGATGCACAAGGAAGTCTCCTAAAAGGATTCACTAGTGGTTGGAGGGGAATCACTTATTGGAAATAAGTTTTGAAATTATTGTTGTTCACTGGTCCAGAGGCCTAATTAATAGGATATAATCTAGGGCCTGCAAGAAAGTAGGGTTTTGGGTGTCATTAGTGGTCAGGGTTTTGGATTCTAATGGGGATGTATGGTATCTTGAAGATTTTAAAGTTTTTTTGTGGGGTCATGTAGGGATTTTGGAAGCAATAGGCCAAAATCAGTAAAAATAGGGCTACAAGGAATTGAACAATTAGCCCTCCTAGTGAGTTAAAGACCTATTGAAGA
This sequence comes from Thuja plicata, assembly GCA_018584345.1. Taxonomy (NCBI): domain Eukaryota; kingdom Viridiplantae; phylum Streptophyta; class Pinopsida; order Cupressales; family Cupressaceae; genus Thuja; species Thuja plicata. Next base: position 224,412 of record MU215358.1, read on the forward strand.
ATTGGAACAACTTGGAGTGTTGGGATGGATGTAGAATGACTAAGAAAGGGTCAAGAATTGTATGGGGAGTCTCAGTGAGTGTGTGAGAAGATCCTAGGTAGAGCTTTGACAGACTAGGTGGAGGGCTAATGGAGGAAACTAGGCTTTTGGGGTGACTAGTTGGACTAGTTGGCTTAGTGAAATTGGAATCTTCTTGAATCCAACTATACCTTGGGGGATAAGTTGGTTGAGGGGTCTTGGAGATCCCATTAGGAAGAAGATTCATCAAGCACAACCATGGGATGGTTGATTTGAACATAAAACTAACAATTGGAGTGAAGGACGACACTAGTTGTCAATCCCTCTGCATCAGAGTGGTATCAGAGCTAGGTATAACTTGAAGCTTGTGTATGTATGAAGGGGACGAGAGTCAAGAGGTTGAGAGTATGCCTCCTAAGGAAATGAGTAGGGATTCCATAGTAGAATTGGTCCAGGGCCTCTTGGAGAAGGCTCATGTGTCTGAGACAAAAAGAAAGAAGAAGGTCACTGAATGGGGGGATGAAAGTGATGGGGATGATGATAATTAGACAGAAGAGTCATCAAACAAAGGGAAAGAACCTGAGTTGGACAAAGAACAAAAGGTGTTCTTAGATGCTTTCAAATCTTTGAACAAGGATAGCATGTAGAACATGCCTTACTATAGTGGTAGCTTGAATGGAGAAGAGTTACTAGATTGGCTTGAAGCCATTGATAACCAATTTGAGTACAAGGAAATCTCAGAGGAGAAGAGGGTTAGTTATACTAAGGCCAGGCTCAAGGGGTCTGCATTGGTGTGGTGGAACATGATGATGCAGGATGAAAGAGTGAATAGTGGGACAAAGAAGATTAGTTCTTGGGAGAGAATGAAAATTAGACTGAGGGCATAATTCTTTCCCATTGATTATGAAATAAAAATGTATCAAAAACTCTAGAATATGAGACAAAAAGAAATGTCAGTAAGGACCTACATAGAGGAGTTCCATAAACTAAGCCTAAGGGCTAGGAGACAAGAAGATGAAATGGAGAAAGTGGCAACGTATCTCAATGGGCTAAGGCAAGGGATACAAGATGAGATAAGCATGATGGCTCTAGAAAATATGCACAAATGATTTTATTTGGCTTTGATAGTAGAGGATAAAGCAAGAAGAAGAAATGACTTCCATCAAAGAGGGAGAGGTGGTAGCAATAATAGAGGTTTTCAGAGAGGCAGGGGTAACTTTGGTAGAGGACAGAGCCCTAATAGACAAGAAGATAGTCAAACCAAGGATAAAAGTGGAGCAAACTAGTATAGAGGATCTTTCCAAAGGGGAGGATACAGAGGTAGAGGATTACCAAGAGGTAGGTTCCAACCCCAAGGGAGATCTAACTTAGTGCTCACTAGTAGGTGCTATAATTGCAACCAAGTGGGTCACATAATAGGTAGGTGCCTAGAGAAGGCTTCCTCATCTTCAATGGGGGATAGGAGGAATCAATTAGTTCAAGAAGATGACACTCAAAGTGTTACTTCACCTATTTCCAAGGTAGGGCCAGTACTGGATGGAGAAAACTTGATGTTAAGGAGAACCTTATTGAAGGTACCTAATACCATAGAGCCACCCCAAAGAAAAAACTTATTCAAGACAACTTGTAGGTCTCATGGGAAGATTTGCAAGGTTATAGTGGACTCTGGATCCACTGAGAATATAGTGTCCATTGAGATGGTGGAAAAATTGAAGTTGAGAAGGATACCTCATACCACACCTTACAAGGTTTCATGGTTGAACAAGGGTCAAAAAATAGTAGTAGATGAGAAAACTATGGTTGAGTTTGAGATTGGAGACTATAAGGACAAGGTCCTATGTGACATACTACCTATGGATGCATGCACTCTTCTCCTAGGATGTTCATGGCATTATGATGTTAAATCCATACATGATGGAGAGAAGAATAATTATTTCATCATTAAGCTAGGAAATAAATTCCAAATGGATCCATTGCAAGAATCCAATGAAGAGAAGCATGTGGGAACAAGTGTGATGTTATTAAGTGGGAAAGAGTTTCTAGAGGCCATGAAGAAGGAGAAGGGAGTATGTTGTGAAGTAGTGATCAAACCAAAGGAGGAGACTAAGGAGAAAGTGTGTTTTCCACCAGAGATACAAGCTTTGTTGGAGAAGTATCATGACATAGTGGATAATGGTATGCCAAGTGCCTTACCACCTATGAGGGATGTGAGTCATCAGATTGACCTTATACCTGGACAAAATTTGCCAAACAAGGCTGCCTATAAGATGACACCAAGCCAAAATGCAGAGATAGCAAAAAAAATCCAAGATTTTCTAGATAAGGGGTTGATAAGGAAGAGTTTGAGACCATGTTCTTTTCCAACAGTACTTGCACCTAAGAAGGATGGAAAATGGAGGATGTGTACAGACTCTAGGGCTATAAACAAGATCACTATCAGATATAGGTTCCCAATACCCCGGATAGAAGACTTGATGGACAATCTTGGTGGATCTTGTTACTTTTCTAAGGTGGACTTGAAGTCAAGGTATCGTCAGATAAGGGTGAGGCCAGGTGATGAGTGGAAAATATCTTATAAGACCAACGAGGGTCTTTATGAGTGGCTAGTAATGCCCTTTGGCCTAAGTAATGTACCTAGCACATTCATGAGGCTCATGAATGAAGTGCTGGAAGAATTTATAGGTAAGTTTGTAATAGTTTACCTTGTTGATATTTTGATATTTAGCAGGTCCAAGGAGGAGCACCTGAAGAATTTGGAGATGGTCTTAAGGAAGCTACATCAAGATAAGTTGATGATAAACCAAGAAAAGTGTGAGTTTCTCAAAACTGAATTAGTGTACCTTGGTTATGTGGTTGCTAATGGATGTATGAAAATGGATCCTGATAAATTTAAGCCCATTTTGGAATGGCCTACACCTAGGTCCATGGGTGATGTTAGGATTTTCCATGGATTGGCCTCCTATTATAGGAAGTTTGTGAGAAACTTCAGTAATGTATGTGCCCCAATTCTGAATACTATTAAAGGTGGAATAAAATGCAAGTTTGAATGGATAGTATCAGCAGACCAGGGGTTTGAAATGCTGAAAAAGAGGATTGTAGAGCTATCTACACTAAGATTTCCTAACTTTAATCAACTCTTTGTTGTAGAGCGTGATGCTAGCAAGTTAGCTATTGGAGCAGTGTTGATCCAAGAGGGACACCCTATGGCTTTCTTTTCTGAGAAGTTGAATGAGGAAAAACAAAAGTAATCCACCTATGATTTGGAGCTATATGCCATGGTACAATCCTTGAAGAAGTGGAGACACTACTTTTTACCTAGGGATTTTGTGGTCTATACAGATAACCGTACCTTAAGTTTTCTAAATGGGCAAGAAAAGTTGAACCAAAGACACATGAAGTAGGTGGAGGCATTACAAGCCTATACCTTTGTTATCAAACATAAAAAGGGGGTTAGCAACAAGGTTGAAAATTCTCTTAGTAGGAGAGTACTCACAATTCAGGAGATACAACTAGAAAGTGTGGGCTTGGAAGACTTGAAAGACCTCTACAAGGAAGAAAAAGACTTCAAAGAAGCTTATGAAGCTTGTGTAAAGTTTCAGCAGGGGTTCAAGGTGGGTTTCAGTGAGTATGTATTGTAGGAATGCCTATTGTTCAAAGGTCACCTTATGTATATACCTAAAGGATAAATAAGGGAAAACATTATGAAGGAGAAGCACCAAGGGAGCTTGGGAGTCCACTTTTGAGTGGATAAAACATTGGAGCAAGTGCATAGGCACTACTATTGGCCTAGAATGTAGATAGATGTGAGGAGATTTGTAGAGCAATGCCAAATTTTTCAGAGGTCAAAAGGCCAAAGCAGAAATAGTGGGTTGTATCAACCACTAACTATACCTCAAAGACCTTAGGAGTGCCTTAGTATGGATTTTGTTTTGGGGTTACCAAAGACACCTAGAGGACATGAAAGTGTGTTTATGGTCGTAGATCATTTTAGTAAGATGGCACACTTCATTCCATGCAAACAAAAAAATGATGCTTCTCAGATTGCAGGACTTTTCTTTAGGGATATTATTAGAATTCATGGTTTTCCCTTGAATATTGTCAGTGATAGGGATATAAAGTTTGTGGGTCACTTTTGGAGAACCCTTTGGAAGATGCTTGGAACTAATTTATCCTTCTCCTCAACCTACCATCCATAATCAGATGGCCAAACAGAAGTAGTGAACAGGTCACTTGGGAATTTGTTGAGGTGTCTGACCAAACAACATGGTCAATCTTGGGACCATCTCATAGGGAAAATAGAATTTGCCTACAATGACTCCATTAATAGGAGTATAGGTAAGAGCCCCTTTGAAATAGTTTATGGGGTTAATCCTAGGGGGATTTTGGAGCTGAGGAATCTCAGGTTGGAAGACAAGAGGATTGCACAAGGGGAGTCATTTGCAAAATAGATGAAGGAGCTACATACTCAAGTCAATTAGACTTTACAAAGACAAGTGGAGAAGTACAAAGCCAGGGCTGATAAAACTAGGAGGGACTTGCAATTCAAGTTTGGGGATCTAGTACTTGCCTACCTTAGAAAGGAGAGGCTACCCAAAGGCCAACCAACTAATCTACTCATGAAGAAGATTGGACCACTGAAGATTTTGCATAAATATGGAAAGAATGCCTATGAAGTGGAATTGCCTCCTGATTTGGGCATTTCACCTATTTTCAATGTTAGTGATTTGTATCCTTATAGAGGATCACCTCCTAACACAGGTCAGTCCACACTTGCATATTTGGAGGAAGATGATTGGGTGAAAGATTTGCCTACCCCAAAGCCATTGCAATTGGAAAGTGTCTTATACTCTAAGGTGATAAAGAAGACTAGGAAGGGTAACTACAAGGAGTATCTCATCAAGTGGCAGGGGCTACCTGAAGCTGAGGCTACTTGGATGATAGAGTTGGATATACTGAAACATGGGGTCACTCTCGAAGACCTCCTAACTCAAGGGACTTGAGTTATTTTTTCTAGGGGAGTATGGTGCAGGACACCTCCCTATTTATTGTTTTTTTTTTGTTTAAGGTGTTTAGGAAGTGTGTGGGTGTGTTAGAATAAATTTCCAAAAGGATGGAAGCATGATAGTCTAACTTCATGATTGTAAGAGCCTTAGTGCTCATTACACTCATTAGGTCATTTGGCCTCAAAATGGGAAAAGTTGCCATATTAGTGTAACATGGGTTGAAAGAATGTATTAGGACCCTACATATCCTATCTAGGGTCCTAGAAGTCAACCTCACTCATCGAGTGGACATAGGAAGTCAAAATACTTCAATTTGCAAAAAGTTGCTAGCAACTTTGAAAGTTGCTCGAGTAACTTTTGTAAGATTTGACAAAAGATGGTTAGAACTGAATGTAACCACCCATGCTTGGTATATGAGCATGGAATAAAATTTTTGGAAGGGTTAATGAGATTTTGGATTGAGACTTTTATTCCTAACACCTCTGTACGAATGTTTGCACTTTATTTTGCATAATTTGCACTGTAGTTTTGTTTATGTATGGTCCTCTACGGATTAGCATAGGTGATCGGGCTCCATTTTAATGTAGTGTTTGTTTTAATATTTCATATGCACTAATTATTTTTCTTTTAAGTTTAGTACATTAAAATTTATCAAATTTTGAAGGCCACTGGTCTGACAGAGACAAAATAGTGTTGTCAAGATAGAAATGGATCTAACCTAGTTTTCCTTTGTGGATTTGTCTGAAACCATGGGGAAAGTAGGGTTAGGGTCAGTAGATAGGATTTTTGTACTTTTTTTTGTTTTCTCATTGGATTTTATAGGCCAACAATGAATCCCTATGGCTGACTGGTGGAACCATGTGAGCTAGGAAAGGGAGAAGAACAAAATTTTTGTGAACACCCAAGACCTTCTGGGAAAGACTTGGTGGAATTTCTGGATGCACAAGGAAGTCTCCTAAAAGGATTCACTGGTGGTTGGAGGGGAATCACTGATTGGAGATGATTTTTTCAATTATTATTATTCACTGGACCAGAGGCCTAATTAATAGGCTATAATCTAGGGCCTGCAAGAAAGTAGGGTTTCGGGTGTCATCAGAGGTCATGGTTTTGGATTCTGATGGGGATGTATGGTTTCTTAAATATTTTCAAGTTTATTTTTGGGGTCATGTAGGGGTTTTGGAATAAATAGGCCAAAATCAATAAAAACAGGGCTACAAGGAATTGAACAATTAGCCCTCCTAGTGAGTTAAAGACCTATTGAAGAATTGGAACAACTTGGAGTGTTGGGATGGATGTAGAATGACCAAGAAAGGGTCAAGAAGTGTATGGGGAGTCTTAATGAGTGTGTGAGAAGATCCTAGGAAAATCTTTGACAAACTAGGTGGACTAATGGAGGAAACTAGGCTTTTGGGGTGACTAGTTGGACTAGTTGGCTTAGTGAAATTGGAATCTTCTTGAATCCAACTATACCTTGGAGGATAGGTTGGTTGAGGGGTCTTGGAGATCCCATTAGGAAGAATATCCATCAAGCACAACCATGGGATGGTTTATTTGAACACAAAACTAACAATTGGAATGAAGGAGGACACTAGTTGTCAATCCCTCTGCATCAATTAGACCCTAATCTAATCATGCATCATTTGTCCATTGCACCAGGCGTCAAGCATGTCAAAAAAAAGCTTTGGAAAATTCATCCACATGTGGCTCTACTTGTCAAAGCTGAATTGGAGAAACTTCTTAAGGCATTATTTATCAGAGCAATTGACTATGCAGAATGGATCTCTAACATTGTTCCAGTATCAAAACATGACAAATCTATCTAAGTCTGCACAGACTTCAGAGACTTGAGTAAGGTATGTCCTAAGGATGACTTTCCATTGCCCAATATTTATATGATTGTAGATATGATAGAAGGATATGAAATGTACTCACTAATGGATGGTTTCTCTGGCTATAACCAGATAAAGATCACGCCAGAGGACCAAGAAAAAATTGCTTTCACATGTGCATGGGGCACTTTTTGTTGGAATGTCATTCCCTTTGGCCTCAAAAAAGCTGGTGCTACATATCAGAGAGCCGTCACCACTATATTTCATGACATGACGCATAAAACAATGGAATATTATGTTGATGATACTCTAGCTAAGAGCATGCAATGAGAGAAACACCTTGCAGATCTAGTTCCTATACTGGATCGCATGTGATAGTTTAGTCTAAGAATCAATCCTAAGAAATGTGTGTTCGACGTAACATCTGGAAAATTTATTGGTTATATCATCTCTAAAAAAGGCATAGAAGTGGATCCTAAGAAAGTCTAAGCTATCATGGAAATGTCACCACCAAAGAATATCAGACAAATGAGAGGACTTCAAGGTCGATTATAGTCTATCTGGCACTTCATCTCACAACTAGCGGACAAGTCACAACCATTCACCAAGACTTTACACAAAGGTGAGACCTACCAATGGAACAAAGAATGTGATGAGGGGTTCACACAAATCAAACAATATCTTGTGAACCCGCCAATATTGATGCCTCCTATTCATGGGAAGCCGCTTATACTTTACATCTCTACTACAGATACATCATTGCATGTCCTATTAGCTCAAGAAGATTATAACAACAAATAAAAGGCTATCTACTATATTAGTAGAACTCTGGTCTCATATGAAACAAACTATTCTATTATAGAGAAAGCTTGCCTTGCAATGGTATTTGCTTCACAAAAAACTGTGACACTACATGTTGGCTCATACTACACGCCTTATCGCTAAAATTGATCCTCTAAAATATTTTCTCAATAATGATACCCTCATAGGTAGACTAGCCAAATGGGTCATGCTTCTCAGTGAATTTGATATTGAGTATGTAGAAATAAAAGCCATCAAGGGGCAAGAAATTGCAGATCAATTGGAGGAAGCACCTCTAGTAGATCATCAACCATTGAACATTGAATTTCTAGATGATTCCATATTACTTCTCACACATCGATCCTAGACTATGTTCTTTGATGGTTCATTTACCCAATAGGGGTCAGGTGTTGGGATACTGTTCATCACACCTCAAAGGTACTCTTTACCAAAAGCATACAAGATGTTGTTTCCTTATACAAATAACATCGCCGAGTATGAAGCCTTGATCAATGGTATGAAGATCTCCCTTGAATGGTGAGTGGATGATCTCAATGTCCTTGGAGATTCACAATTAGTCATCAATAAATTAAATGATATCTATCAGAATAAATATGACAAGCTGGTGCCTTATAAATGGTTCGTCGATGACCTCAGAAAGTATTTTGTTCACATCACATTTCAACAAGTTCCAAGGATATATAATAAAGCGGTGGATGCCATGGCTACTCTTGCTTCCATGCTACAGATGCCAGAAAATGATTTTCGACATGAATTCCTAGTGGAGATGTTATGCCACCCAGCCTATGATTCCCCTAAGTCCTGGATGATGTGTTTTGTCATTAGACATGACTCATCCCGCTACCATCATATTTTTTCCTACCTTCATGACTAGATTGTTCTAGACAATTACACCTAGAATGAGAAATGTCACTTAATCCACAATGCTTCATGGTTTGTCCTCATAGCTAATGACTTGTATAGGTGAGGTCTAGATAGTACCCTTCTTAGGTGTTTAGAACCCAATGATTCCAAACATGCATTAGTAGAGGTGCATGAAGGCATTTGTGGGTCTCACTCTAACGGCCTAACACTGGCCCGTAAACTTATTAGAGTTGGTTACTATTGGCCAGATATGGAAAAAGAAGCTACACAGTTTGCTAAGTCTTGCAAATAGTGTCAACTACATGGAAATCTGATTCATGCTTCAGCCAAGGAGCTTATTCCCTTCATTACTTTCTGGCCATTTCAACAATGGGCCTTTGATTTGGTGGGTCAGATTTATCCCTCATCCTCAAATGGACATAAGTTCATCATCACATCTACAGACTATTTTACCAAGTGGGTGGAGGTAGTTCCTCTCACCATTGCCAATGGAAAATTGGTAGCAATGTTCATTCTCAAGTACATCATCTGCAGGTATGGTGTACCCTTGGAAATAATAACTAATAATGGGGGGCTGTTCAAAAACAAGGATTTGACAGAGTTATTCTCTAAGTTTAAAATTACTTAGCATTGGTCTTCCATCTATTATCCTCAAGGTAATGGATAGGCAAAAGCATCAAACAAGACAATCCTTAAAATCTTGCATCGCACAGTGCACAAATCTGGACAAGGTTGGCATCTCCAGATCAATCCAACTCTCTGGGCGTAAAGGACAAGTATAAGAACACCAACAGGGGCTAAGCCCTATGCTTTGGTTTATGGAGAAGATGTGTTACCAATTAAGGTTGAGATTCCTTCTCTACGAGTCTCTTTGAAAGGCCTCATTACTGATGATGATAACATAATATCCCAGCTACAAGAGCTAGAATTACGTGATGAACGTTGGCAACTGGCATTTGATCACCTTAGAGAATACTAGAAAAGGATGTCCAAGAGCTATAACAAGAAAGTTCAACCAAGAGACTTCTAGGTGGGTGACCTTGTTCTAAGGGAGAACCCTAAGAATCAACAACATCAGATCTAGAAAGGAAAATTTGAACCAAATTGGCTTGGTCTGTATGTTGTCACAGTAGTATTTGGGTCTGGCACCTATAGAATTTCTACTACTGAAGGAGAGCAACTCAAAGAGCCCATGAACACTCTTCATCTGAACGGTTCTATAGCTAAGACACCTTCAGTGTGCTCATGTATATAGTAAAGTCCTAAAAAATTTCTAAAAATCAGAAAAAGTCCTGAAAAAATGATCATCTTAGTGAAAACCTAGTGATAGGCACTTTGATGTATCTCCAAAAAAATCATATATTCCAAAAATACAAAAAAATTAAAAATTACAAAAAAGAGAAAAAGATAAAAAGTGCCATTGATGAAAACCTGACAAACAGGCGTCATGGTAGCAAAAAAAGAATTTCTACCAAGAAGGTGAAAACCTGGTAAACAGGTGCCTCTTGTTCCACATTTCTATATCTATTGCAGCACCACTTGGCTTTATACATTTTCTTTCCCACTTTGCTACTTTCCTACTTTCCTAGTTTCATTTGATTTTCTGCATGCTTTTAGTTCCTGTCAAGACACCAACGTACATGGACTGAAACTGGTCATACTCTCAGGACAACCCTCCTAGTCTAGGGGGCACTATCCTATTACCTTTTGAGGATCTAATTCATGATAGTCACCAGTGGTTCTCACTACGTCTGCCTACTGTCACTTAGCTTATACTAAGTTCTCTCTCCTTGAGAATCTCCCTAACATCGGTCACCAATGGTTCTCATTGCATCTTCCTACTGATGTCCAGCTACTATTACGACTTCTTCACTTGAGAATCTCTCTTGTGTTAGTCACCAGTGGTTCTCACTACATCTTTATACTGTCATTTTACTATTGAGATTGCTCACATCCGTTATAGTTGGAGTTATACTCAAACACTCTATCTATCGATACTTGGTCTTGGCATTCTTTTCTTTAGTTTGTACATAGCTTTCGGTCACTTTCATGACATTCTAGTTCCTCTGCGAACCCTACTGGCTTGACACTGATTAAGCGCCATATGCCTAGGGGCAACCAAATCTAGTTTTTTCTTGCAACATGATGAGACCATTTTACTGTCTCCATTATATTAATCCTTATACTTTGTTTTTAAGTATTATCAAAACAATTGTGAACTTTTAGTCAGTTGAACTTATGTCAAGTACAGATAGAACCATTAAACCATGGGTGGAATAGATATGTCATATTATGCCAATATTATATATATGTTGCAGTATTTCATATAATAATCAGAATGTGTGTTCTAACATCTAGATTAATTTGAATAGGCTACTTGTATGAATGTCTTTTGCATGATAACTAATCCTGCCAGGAAGTAGGAGTCGCTGGGAGTGGTCGACAGTATTGAAGGAGGATGTTAAAGACCAGCTTCGAATGGATAAGCCATCATGGCATCAGAAGACATGGCTACTGAAAATCAAGAGCCACTATTTCAGATATGCATGAATGTAGCTCAACTATATTCCCTCTGAATTCCCAACATGTTGACTTAGTCGCCCAGACTTTATTGCATATGTTGTGAGCTGTTGTGTTTCCTATTTTTTTCTCTTTGGCACAGTTTTAGTTTGTTAGTTCCTTTTTTTGTTTCAGAATAAGAAAGTCAATCCTCTATTTATAGGGATGAGATTTATAGTTTGTAAGTTTGAAGATTTTTGGAAATACAATGTTCTAATTGTATCTTGCACAGCAAGTTCATTTTTAGTTTCATGTATCATTCTCATGTAATCAGTTTTGAAAGATAATGAAGTAACTTTTGGTTCATATTCTATGTTCATAGATTAGTAGAAGCCAACCAAGGGGGCCCAATTGGTAGGTGGATTAGAGTAGAAGTAGAATAGATTTACTTTCTGCATTTCCACCATTCTAGATATAAGATTATAGTTTCTTCCTGCAGCATTGTACTTTGTGAATGTTCCTGCAGCACCTGGAAGGATAGTTATAGTGAATGCTCTAGGTTGAAAGAATAAGTTTAAGTAGAGTTTGAAAGTTTTAGCATTCATTTTTGTAAGGAGTAAGTGTGTTTCCTTTCCTACAGCCCTAGTATAGATTCCTTTCATGTACTTTAGTTTCCTGCAGCATAGGTAGAGTGGCACTTTAAGGAACTTAGTGCACATACTGTGCTGTACCATTTCAAGTATACATCCCTGGGTTGACAAACTAAAAGCACCTCATGGTGGGAGAAGTGATCCTTAGATTGAATAAACTATTCTTAAGAGAGGCTTTGGGCATGATTACTAAGCACCTATTGTGAGGCGGTTCATTTTTGGCGCCATTGTCGGGGATGGTGTCAAGCTAAGAAACTTTCTAAGTCATTTTTCATTCTTTTATCTAGTTAGTGGTTTGTGGTCCTAAATTTGCTTCACCAGTGTGAATAATTCATCTGCATGCATTGAAGGGGAAGAAGAAGAGATGAATATGGCAGATTTCTTCCAGTAGAACCTACGAATTTGAATGAGCAAGCTAAAGAAGTTGAGTTTCCTTTTGTTGACGCAAGTCCCGAGTTTCCTGTGGCATCTTCCACTAGAGTAGAACCTTTTGATAAAGTGGTCTTCGGCCTTTTGCTAAAATCTTGGCTACATTTCTTGATAATTTTGACCCAAACGCACTTGCTATTAACAATCTTATTGCTAATATTCCTTTCCAATAGCAACACTAACTCCCAATACCTCTAGTAATGGCACAACCTACTTTCATGTTTCCTCTACCGAGCCTTATAAACAATGTCAATCTCAAAAATATACCTTCTGCTGCACTTCCAAAGTTTTATGGGCCAATAACTAAAGATCCTGACACCTTTTGCTTTAGTTTGACATCCTCTATCATAGCTTTGACTATAACACTGATGCCCATAAACTCAAGATGTTTCCATTAACACTAAAGGATTTAACCTTATGATGGTTCATGGGCCTATGAGCAAATGCAGCAGGCACATGGGATGAGATGCAAACTCTATTTCTGTATAAATAAAAAGAATATTGCAAGGGGAGTTACCTGAGGGGAGATGACATTTTTAGAATTTCACAGAAGGAGGATGAAACTTTGGAGGACTATGTTTCACATTTTTTATACACCATGCAGAAGAATCCCCAACATGTTCTAGCGGAGGATTCATAGAAACTAGTCTTCTTGAGAGGAGTGAACGACAGCTGTTTGGAAGCATTGGACCTCATGGTTGGTGGGGACATATCCCAATCTTCTTGGGATGACCTCAAGAAAATCTATCTCAACTACTCCAGATCAACTGGGAAGAAAAGAATAGGATATCGATCTACAATCATTAAAGGGAATAGTTCAGGTGTTTCTAAGTTGGAGATATCTAATTTGCTAGGAGATTTCAAGCAAGACATCATTAATGATGTTGCTACGCATCTCGACACCATAACTGCTAAGAAGAAACATGTAGATGCTAAATTGCAGTTAGTTGAGTACTTTCCACATTAGCGTAAACAAAATAAAGACTGTGGATGCAAGCTAGTGGCAAACCTGGAAAATCAACATTTGTCTACTGAGTACATGAAGATAGAAGGAGATGATGAGCAAGTGTTCTTCATTGCTCAACGTTGACCATGGGATTCAAGACAAGGTATGCCTTAGGACCCATTATAATTTTCAAATCCTTACAATAGTCAATGGAAAAACCAAAGTTATCAGAATACTCCTTAGTACTCTCAGCCAACCTGGAATAACCAGTGGCCTAACGAGAAAAATAACCAGTGGCCAAACCAGAAAAACCAATGGCAACCACTAGAAGGAAATTGGTAGCAAAATAACCAATGGATGGGGCCTCCACAGTGGCCTAACCAAAATCCTATTTTTCCACAACTACCACTACCAGTCCCGCCTCCTGCAGCCACTAGCCCCAATCCAAAGGAAACCCAATTTCCTACTCAGCCACAACCAAATCCAAATAGAAAGCAATGGTAGTAGCCAATGTATACCACTGATACACAATAGTATCCTTCCTACACTCTAGAGATAGCTGATATCCATTTGAGGTTAGGTACTACTCTGTCTACACCCGAACATCCTATTATCATAGAAGTTGCAGACACTCCTGTAGTATCAGCACCTCTTCCAGGAGCTACATTACAAAATACCACCCAAAAAACTCAGCAAAACTGATATTGAAACCTCAGTTGACCCTCCTTTTCTACAAAGGCTCTCAATAGAAAATCCTATATCCCAAGAAGAAATGCCTTTTGACATTCTTGAGCAGCTAAATCATATGCATATCCAAATACCTCTATTTCAAGCTATCAAAGATGTTCCCATCTATGGGAAAGGTATTAAGGATGCATGCCTTCAAAAGCCTAGAAGGAAAAATGACCCTCAAACAGTTCATGTAATAGGGCAACTTGCTGATGTCATGTTGGGCAAGGTAGTTATACCCAAGTATTCAGACCTTGGAAGTCCAGTAGTAGATTTGATAATTAATGAACAATCTGTTAAAAATTCTTTAGTTGATTTGGGAGCAGCCATAAATGTAATGACTAAAGATATAATGCACATACTAAGTATAGAGGGTTTGAGAACAACACCAACAGTATTACAACTTGTTGATAGTTCACCAGTTACTCTAGATGGTCTTATAGAAGATGTGGTAGTCACCTTAGACTCATGTGAATACCCTGTAGATTTTCTCATTTTATCACCAAAAGTAAAAAAATTTGGCTATCCAGTCATCTTAGGGAAACCTTGGTTAACCACCACTAATGCAAAAATTAACTACAGATCAGGAAGTATGACAATTTCAAATTGGTAGGCACTAAAGAAGCTAGCACTCTATCCTCCTATCTAGCCTTAGCTAGACTTGAGAGATCCTATTTGGACAAAAATAGGGGACGAAGGAGAAGAGGTCAACTCTATTTCTTAGCTTATGATGATGCATAGACATTCTTTTCTGAAAATGTAAGAGGAAGATGATGTAATACAGAGTATTCTTACCAATGAGTGTATAGTAGCAAAAGATATTTCTGAAAGTGCTATTCTACAGCTATGTACCTATGAAGACTATGTCTTTCTAGCAAGCCCTAAGATAATTAGCCAATTGTTACCATGTGAAGTAGCTACAAGCCTAGTACCTAAGATGTTAATGGTAGAGCTAACAACTACAGTAGAAATTTCCCCAGGTCACAATCTCCATGTGAACAACAAGTTGCCACCCCCATAATTGGCATTACAAAACTCTTGCATAAGCATGAGAAATCATTTTCTTAGGATTATGGAGACATGCTATGTTTGAACCCAAAAATCTACACCCATAGGATCTAGATTAATGATGGTAGCTTACCACTACACCAGCCTCAAAGAAGGATAAATTCGGCATTGAGAGAGATAGTCAAAAGTGAATTACAAAAATTACTAGATGTCGGTTTCATCTATCCAATCTCTAATAGAAAGTGGGTATCACCTTTGGTCATCATACCTAAGAAAGGGGGGAAATGGTGAATGTGTGCAGATTACAGAGAGTTGAATAATGCCACAAAGAAGGATCATTTTCCTTTACCCTTTATTGATCAAGTCCTGGACACTCTAGCCGGTAAGAAATATTTATCCTTTATGGATGGATGTAGTGGTTACAACTAGATCAGCATAGCTCCAGAAGATCAAGAGAAGACTACATTCATATGCCCCTGGGGCACATATGCCTATTCTGTATTACCATTTGGCTTATGCAATGCACCAGCTACTTTCCAGAGAGATGTAATCAACATCTTTGTTGACATATCACATGATTGTATGGACATATATATGGACGACTTTACTACATTTGGTGTCACCTTTGAGGAAGCCTTGAAGAATTTGGAAAGAGTACTAATCAGATGTTAGGAACACAACTTGTCTCTCAATAGTGATAAATGCTTCATGATGATGCAAGAAGGCATAGTGCTGGGACATTTTATCTCCAAAGCTGGGATCCAGGTAGATCCTGCGAAAATAGAGGTAATCCTCACATAACCTATTCCTACAAATAAGAAATATGTTAGGTCTTTCCTAGGACATGTTGGCTACTATAGGAGGTTTATCCAAAATTTTAGTCAAATAGCTAGTCCTATGTATACTTTTCTTACCAAAGATCTCAAATTCAATTGGACAAAGGAATGTAATGAATCCTTTCTATAGCTTAAGAAACTGTTGACCACTGCACCCATACTTAGGGGTCCTGAATGGACTTTTTCATTTCACATTCATACAAATACTTCAGACTATGCAATAGGTGTTGTCTTAGGACAAAAGTCTAGTAACCTAGAGAATGCAATTTACTACATTAGTAAAAGCCTCCATGGACCAAAATTAAACTATACAGTGACCGAGAAAGAATTACTAGCAGTAGTTTATTTCTCTGAACAAATTCCGTCATTACATAACTAGCTATCCTATTTTTGTTCATACTGACCATGCAGCAATAAAATATCTCATGAACAAACCTACTATCACAGGCAAGTTAGCAAGATGGCTTCTTCTTTTGCAGGAATTTGACATTACTATAGTTGACAAGCCTGGCAAGGAAAATGTAGTAGTTGATTATCTATCAAGAATCCACCATACTGAATAAGATACTACACTAATAGATGATGCATTTCTAGATGAGAATTTTTTTCATATTGCTGTCCAAAGTTTGTGGTAAGCTAACATAGCTAATTACCTTGCAGCAAACAAAATGCCATCACATTTTTCTTACAAGGATAGGACATTTCTTGTCGAGAATGGATTGATAACATGCTATTTTACACTGGACCTAATCAAGTAATGCGCAGATGTGTGCGAGAAGATGAGATATATGAAATTCTTCATGCCTGTCATAATGAACCATTTGGGGAACACTTTGCAGCAAAAAGAATAGCCCAAAATATTTTAACAACTGAATATTATTGGCCTACACTTCACAAGGATGTAGCCATCTATACAAGGAAATGTGACAAATTTCAAAGAATGGGTCAACCAACTAGATCCAATGAAATGTCGTTACATCCATAGGTGGTGGTAACTCCATTTGAAAAATGGGGCATGGACTTCATTGTTCTAATAGATCCTCCATCCAATGGGAAGTCTTACATCCTGGTGTGCACTAATTATTTGACCAAATGGGTCGAAGTAAAAGCTATAAAACATGCCCGAGACCATAAGGTTGTAGAATTTTTGTATGATGAGATTTTCACCAGATATGGAGTACCAAGAGAACTTGTAACTGATCAAGGTGCCTAGTTCACTTCCAATCTAATAATAGAGCTCATGAAAGAATATAATATCAGACATAGGAAGTCAAGCCCTTATCACCCTCAAGCAAATGGACAGGCTGAAGTTACAAATCAAGAAATAGAAGCCATCTTAACAAATATAGTTCATTTTCATTGTCGGGACTAGAGCAGCAGACTAACAGAAGTCATCTAGGCGTATAGAACAACTCAGAAAACCACCACAAGGTTCACTCCATTTGAGCTGTTATATGGAAAAGTAGCAATGCTACCCATTGAATTTGAACACAAAACACTGCGAACAGCACTACACTTAAATATAGATCTTCCTGTAGCACAGAAGGAGCGATTAATGCATCTCAATTCCTTGGATGAAATGTGCAAATCTGCACTAGAGAGAACTAAAATAGTCCAGAAATAAAGGAAGAAATGGCATGACTCACATATTAAGAACAAACAGTTTCAAGTTGGCGATTGGGCATTGCTATACGATTCAAGATTCAAAGAAATACCAGGCAAATTGTAGACAAGATGGCTGCGCCCATATGAAATAAGCCATGTCTTCACCAATGGAGCCATCTAGTTGACCACAATTGACCCAGTGCAATTCAAAATATTAGTTAATGGACATCGGCTAAAGTTGTATCACCAACCTGAAACAAAAGAAGACTTCCTGCAACAATTCCAACAACAAATTTCAAATGAGCAATAGGTAACACTTCCTACAACAGAGAGTGCAAACCTTCTTCCTGTAGCTCTTTAGTAAAATTCCATCGAGCATGTCCATAATAAAAACTTTGTGTTTACATGAAGTACATTCCTTCATTCACTTTCTACTTCTTGTTTCCAACTCATCACATTTCTTTAATCTACCACCCACCCACCCTCCACATCATCAAAATTATCCTTTCTTTGCTTTCAATAAGAGCCAAAGTATGCTGATGCACACAGCCACAACTTTCATTCCACTCACACCACCTTCTAATGGCACGTGCAAAGATCGAATGACAGGTACAAGCTTTTCAATTTTTTCCATTTTTAGTGCATAGATTTTGATGATTATATCTAGTACTGCAATAAATATATCATTACAACACTAAGCCAGTTCCCTTTCTCGTGCCAAGTCCGCCAAGTGTGGATACTTGTCAATATTACGTAGGGGGAGGGAAGTGTATTAATTCCAAATTGTCATTTCTATTTATCCCTAAAAGATTTTATGTCACCTCAAATATGTACTTAGCCTTTTCTCATTAAAGTTCTAGTGCTATATCGCACAACTGGCATACCTTTATTCCCAAATCCTCTATGATTATCAGAGTTGATGTGACTTATAATTAAGTTAAGTGGAAACTCGTAGTAAAGACTATAATTTCTCTTGTTAAAATACATCACTATTTTTCATACTAAGTATAACAAAGGAATTCTGAAGGAAGCCCATAGTTTTTCAAAAATGAGTAGTCTGATATTCAAGGAACGGGGCATTTATCTTCTACAAGGGCAGACAAATTGAAAATTGGAAAGCACAGATGGGAGGCCAGTTACAGAGACACAAGCCGGTAGTACATGGTGTGATACTTTTAGATGTTGAAGTGGTAAGAATATTTAATGCATGTGGCTGGCTAGGATACTTCTTAAGGTTAACAGAATTTGATGAGGACTCAGAAGCTAAATTTGCGTGTACATTCGAAGAAGGGAAAGAAACTATGTGGGGATTGATAGTGGTGGAAAAAAAGGAGCGGATAATAGAATTTATTGGATTACCAATGGCTAGGGAACATTACCCCAATGTGCATGATGCCAGATCAGCTAGGGCCTAGTTTACCCTACCAGGCGACCCTCCATTGGAAATTACCAAACAAGGGTGCAAAAGAATGTCTATCCCTCCGTCATATAATGAGTTGGCTATGCATATCATTAGGTATTTTACATGTGAAGGGAGATTTTCCAATTTTCACGCACATCATTTCAAATTACTGAGTTATGTAAGGCATAATCTACCAGTAAATGTCCCAAATTTCTTGTAAAATATCCTATGCATTAGTGCTAAGGAGACCTAAAAAGGGAATACAAATTTTTTCACCCACCATGCCCTAGTTAAATTTTTAATAGAATGATCTCTTAGGGATGCCTCTCCCATGGCATGGTCAAATTTTGTCAAGCACAAAACCCTACAACCACAGGTTAACCCTAATGTACAAATTGGTCATGATAATGCAATACCAACTGACCCAGTCGTTGAACAAGTTACCCAAGGGGCAGAAACCGTAAATCTTCAAGAAAATGTGCCCTTACCTTCTCATGAGAGAAATGTACCTACTTCTTACTGAACCAAAGGAAAATGAAAATTAGAGGAAGAACCTTTAGTTCCTGCAGCCAAACCACAAATCCCTACTTCTTCAAAGGGGAAGAAAAGGAAGTCAGTTCCTACAGTAGCTACTCCTGCAGTAGAGAAACCGAAGAAGGATACTAAGAAAAAGGCTATATAAATTGCAGAAACCCCTATATGAAGGAGTCCTACAATGAGAGGATAGCTCCCTGGAGCATCCTCCAAAATCCAACCCACTTCTCCTTTGCAATTTGATGAACAACCCAATGTGCAAATTATTCTAGATGATTCCCCAAATCAGTCTGCAGTTCCAGAATTTCCACCGCATTCAACAGAAACTTATGAAGCTGAACCTAATGTTTACCAAAAAATTCCCCAATAAATCCATCAAGATATTCTAGACATTAACGAGGAGAATGCCTCATTAATCCATCAGTCATCCTATACATAAATTGCCTTAGTGCCCTACAATAGAACTTAGTTAATAAGTTTCTTAGAGCAGTCTTGGAAGGAACAAAGGAGGCAAATAAATCAGGCAAAAGATTGTGGCCCAATCACCTTGCGAATGCTTCTCTTTGGATTTCATAATAAGTGTTTTCTAACAAAAACTTTATAGGGAGAGGAGAAGAAGAAACTGAAAACAATAATAATAGAGCTAGGGGAAGAAATTGCAGAATTGAAAGAACAATTGGCAAAGCAAAAACAAAAGATGGATCATGCCCTCAAATTGGTTGATCAAATAATTGCATTTAGGCCACCTCCTAGGGTTTATACCATCTATTTGAAAGAACAATTCCTCTTGTCCCAGCTAATGATGACCATTAAAGATATAGACTCTGAGTTCAAGTTAGCCCAAGAATTTTATGGCCTCTACTAGACTCTTCCCTCATGGTAGCAAAATCTACTTTGTGAACTGTACATGCATAACTTCATTATCCCAGCTGAGATTGAGTGGAATCCTCTACTCTACATAGGGGATATACACCTAAGGGCATTAATGTCTTGAATGCATAATGAAGCCAACTATGATAGACAGTTGGAAAACTATAGGGAATAGGAGAAAACAAAGCCATTACCATTAAGAGTAGAAAGAAGCAAGCCAGATATACTCCTCAGAGATTGGCTCAATTTGACTTATGGAAAAATTAAGGAGGAAACAAGGGATAAAATTTTTGGGTTTCATACAGATGTCTATGCAAAATATGATGGCTTGTCTTTCTTTGTCTTCCAAAGAGCCCTAGCTAGAGCTAGAATTAGATGGGGTAGGTTATCTGAGGCATTGAAGAAATCTAAGCCACACAGTCCTATCAACCTCCAAGAAGCTATTCAAAGAGCACAAAAATACATGCAGTTGGGAAGGCAAACTAGACAGGAACTCTGGTGTCCACTCACCATGCAGCCACCAATGCTCCTCTGGCCCCTGTATAACATCAATACTAACAGACTTGACCGACTGCAGGAAAATCACAGAGTAGATGTCTAGGAGAAAACAAGGGGGTTCTACCACACCTTCAAAAGCCAAAGGAGAGGGAGAACAGAGGTTGGAGATTTTAGAGAAACTACCAGAACATGTAATGCTTGAGGACAAGCATTCAGCTTGCCAAAGGGAAAATGATGAGACCATTTTACTATCTCCATTATATTAATCCTTATACTCTATTTTTAAGTATTATCAGAACATTTGTGAACTTTTAGTCAATTGAACTTATGTCAAGTACAGATAGAACCATTAAACCATGGGTGGAATAGATATGTCATATTATGCTAATATTATATATATGTTGCAGTATTTCATATAATAATCAGAATATGTGTTCTAACATCTAGATTAATTTGAATAAGCTACTTGTATGAATATCTTTTGCATGATAACTAATCCTGTCAGGAAGTAGGATTCATTGGGAGTGGTCGACAGCATTGAAGGAGGACGTTAAAGTCCAGCTTCAAATGGATAAGCCATCATGGCATTAGAAGATCTGGCTACCGCGAATCAGGAGCCACTATTTTAGATATGCATGAATGTAGCTCTACTATATTCCCTCTGAATTCCTAGCATGTTGACTTGGTCACCCAGACTTCATTTCATATGTCGCGGGCTGTTGTGTTTCCTATTTTTTCTCTTTGGCATAGTTTTAGTTAGTTAGTGCCTTTTTTTGTTTCAGAATAAGAAAGTCAATCCTCTATTTATAGAGATGAGATTAATAGTTTGTAAGTTCAAAGATTTTTGGAAATACAATGTTCTGATTGTATCTTGCACAGCAAGTTCATTTTCATCTTCATGTATCATTCTCATGTAATCAGTTTTGAAAGATAATGAAGTAACTTTTGGTTCATATTCTATGTTCATAGATTAGCAGAAGTCGACCAAGGGGGACCACTTGGTAGGTGGATTAGAGTAGAAGTAGAATAGATTTACTTTTTGCATTTCTAGCATTCTAGATATAAGATTATAGTTTCTTCCTACAACATTGTACTTTGTGAATGTTCCTACAACACCTGCAAGGATAGTTATAGTGAATGCTCTAGGTTGAAAGAATAAGTTTAAGTATAGTTTGCAAATTGTAGCACTCATTTTAGTAAGGAGTAAGTGTGTTTCCTTTCCTGCAGCCCTAGTATAGATTCCTTTCATGTACTTTACTTTCCTGTAGCATAGGTAGAGTGGATTTTTAAGGAACTTAGTGCACATACTGTGTTGTACCATTTCAAGTATACATCCTTGTGTTGACAAACTAAATGCACCTCATGGTGGGAGAAATGATCCTTAGATTAAATAAACTATTCCTAAGAGAGGCTTTGGGCACGATTACTAAGAACCTATTGTGAGGTGGTTCACAACATACGTCAAGTCAGTCACCGCTACTAGGGGAATGGGTCCCCAAATTTGATTGCATCTAGAGTCAATAATCTTGTCACTTCTCAAGGACAACTATTTACTGACACAAACTGGTGTTTCTCAACACCCCAATTAAAATAGTGTTTATCAACACTATCTTTGGACACATCTATGTTTTTCAACACACATTAGATATCACAACTTAAACATCTATCGATAACAATCAAACACAATGCACTCACAAGCACAATGGTGTTTTTCAACACCCTCATACACATACATATTCAAAAACTTTGAAACTAGTTGAGATATGATTGAATTTTTTCTTTGTATGCTATCTATTCTCATGGATTTCGTTGATATTTTCATTGTCTACTGCTTGTTGGTGTAGTCTTGATGATCTAAAAATGTCAAATAAATAGGGTGTATGTGATAAGAGCTCCCGCACTAAGGTGGACAAGCCTCACATCCCTTGATCTTGTTTATTTGTATGCCATGGTGAGGTCGGTACTATCTCATTGACTGTTATTGCTCTATTTGTTTTACGCATGAATGTACTCATGGGTATCTTAGCTCTAAATTCCTCGATACTGGTGTACTCTTGAAACATCAACTAGGAAAAATGTTCAGGTCATCTTGGCTTTTGTGCCCTAGTGCTTACGTTTGTTTCCTACATTTTATCTGATGAATGACATATTCATATTCTTATGGTTACAGCGGAACCAATAAGGATTGTATCGACTCTAATGTTCCAAAAATGCTCAATGATGATAGTTTACGATGGGTCTCACAACCATGTCCTAGGTATTGCATCTAGCATAGGATTGTATTTTTAGTCTAGACTTACATTGTAGCAGCAATTCGATGCTCAATTCATTGCATTCTCTTGGATTTATACATTGGGGATTTCTTATTTAGCGTCCTGGCTTCATCACTACTACCCAAGTGTTTGATCCTCTCTCTTGCTCTTCAATTCCTAATGCTTTTTACTGGAATCTAATTTTAAAAGTGCTTTTTTGGAATCAAAATCAAAATTTGACACTCCTATATCGCTCAAAATAGCATTTTAAATTTTTTGGGACCGATGGGATCAGATGATTGTGCAGTCAACTTTCTGACGTCGCTTTCTTGTCAGAATCTTATCTAAACAACATTTTCTCAAATATTTGACTCTTTTCATCAAGAGTCAACTCAGGTCAACTTTGGTCAACCCTAGTCAAACTTGGTCAAATGGACCTCAAAATCACTCAAAATTGATTCTGAATCTTCCAAATTATTATGTAATCTATTCTGAGTTCTTCTTGATCTTTGATTCAACATCTATCTACTATTTCTTACTCTTAATCATCATTATGACGTGTCATCTTTCCATTTCGCTCCCGAGGGGGCAAGATGATTACATTATTGAATCTATTCTAATCAATCTGATCTTAATTCAAAATTCCTCATTGTTAGGGGCATCTCAACACTTGGAGCATGTTCAGTTTTTTGTACTTCATAGTCAAATTTGGATACTCCACAATCAATAAGGGCATCTTTGTTCCTTACATCTTGTCATCTATTAGGTATCTGAGAAATCTAACTTGGATCCCTGAGGATCAAGCTTCATTCTGGAGATGATTCTCAAAATCCTAATCTATTATGTATCAGGGCAATCTAACCCAGACCCATGAGGGTCAAGCTCCATTCTGGAGATGGTTCTCAAAAATCTCATCTATTGGGAATTGGGGAAATCTAACCCTGACTCTTGAAAATCAAGCTTCATTCTGGAGATGATTCTAAAACTTGATCTAACCAGTGTCTGGGAAATCTAACCTAGATATTGTGGGACTAAGCTTCATTTTGGAGATAGTCCTAAAGATCTCTATAACTATCATTTTATGGACAGGTATTGGGGAAATCTAACCTTGACTCCTGAAGGTTGGGCCTCATTCTAGGGACAGTCTTTTGAAAGATATCAATCTATTGGGTATCTGAGAAATCTAGCTTAGATCCCTGAGGATCAAGCTTTATTCTGGAGATGATTCTCAAAATCTTAATCTATTAGGTATCGGGGCAATCTAACCTGGATCCCTGAGGATCAAGCTTTGTTCTGGAGATGACCCTCGAAAACTCTACTTGACCGGCGTCTTGGAAATCTAACCTAGACTTTGGAGAGTTAAGCTCTGTCTTGGATATGGCTCTGAAATCTTCATCAATCAATCTTTGCATCATAAATTTTAAAAACCTATTCTTCTGTGCTTCAGGCATCAGACTATTCTTTGAATCAATGCGCTGCTCGCACATCAATTCAAAGAGGAGAAAAATGTAACACCCCAAAATTGGCATCTTGCAACCCTAACCAATTTTGTTGCATTTGTAATTCTTCTGAATCATCAAATTCCTATTGTACTAGGCAATAATGAGTTTTGACTGACTCTACTCGACCTAAGTGTCAAATGCGAAAAATCTTAAATCTGCATTAATCATACATTATATTTAATTCCTAAATATCTATTGGCTAAATAAACACTATGATTGAATTAATTTAATTATAAAGTCCTAGCACTTTAATTAAATTAAATTCACCCCTTTTAGCTAAAGCACATAAAAAAGAATTAAATAATATTTAATTATTAAATAAATATCCTCATTTCAATAATTGAATTTAATTATTCAGATAATTGAGAAAAATACACTTATGAGGTCATATTGTATTTATTTAATTAAATATTCTCTCAAAAATCTTCTCTTCAAAACAAAAATAGAAACTTTGAATTAATTGTGCTTTAAAGAGAAAGAAAACAGTTAAAATCAAAAGAAAACAGTTAAAAACAAAGAGAAAACAGTTCATTGTTTTCTTTTAAAGAAAGCTTGCTAATTTGAACTGGCTTTTCTATCTATTTTATTTCAAAAAGGAAACTTTCTATTCTGAGCAGACTCTTATTCTATAAAAGAGCTCCCATTTCTCATTCAAATCCCCTTGAAAAGATGCATTATTAGAATAAAGAATTGCTGCTGCATTTTAGAATTCATCATCTCATTTCAATTAAGCTCATTTGCAATAGAATAGCTTCATTTTCTTAGATTAATCTCATATTTCTTATCATGTCTTAGTTTAATTTCATTTAGATTAATCTTGCATCTTTCATGTTCTTAGATTAAATCTTTCATTACATTGCATTGCATTCATGGAGAAAAATCCTTCGTTCTTGGATTGGTCTAGGTTGTGAGACTCTCATTCTGAGAGCCATTCAAAACCCCATCTGGATAGAAGGCAACAGGTCGAATCATACAAGCATGCAGGATGAATAACTCATATTCACTTCTGTATGTGGCTGATGAACAAGGACTATGTTGAAGTGTATGGTTGAATAACAAGGCCACATTTAACATATACAATAACCAGTACATCTAAGATGCCTTACAAATTAAACATACAAGAGCTAACTATAAATGCAAAAAGACATCATTGGTATCAAAATGGAGATTCCATTGTATTTTTATTAATAAAATCCTGATCTCAATAGATTCAAATTGATTCAAAACCAAAGCTTAGACACAATTCATAAGTCTGCTTCGTAGTCTTATTTTTACCATCCTTTACAATATGTTACAACTTACTACTTATAGCTAGCACTATTCATCTTGGGATCCTTAAAGATCAAGGATGCAACAAGCTTCGGATGACTAGGCTAAAAGACAAAATTCAAGAATACAATAGGACAAAATGACAAGTGGATAGAAGAACCACTTTTGTTACAAGATATTCTAACTAATTCTTTGTCCTATGACTACATGGTGATTGTATTTAACTTGTACTTGCTAGGGAACAACCATCTAGAACTTGTTGCCTCTGATGCTAGTGATGTGTAATCTCCCTCTTCAACTACATCAACTAATTTGTTGGGCTTCATCATCCACCTGCATAGCTTCACCTTCACCTAGATCAATTATTGTGTACTTGTCCTTCCAGAAGTGTACACTTCATCACTTGGCCAAATGAAACCAAGGATCTCATCTTTTCTGTTGTTGATCTCCTTCCAAGTGACACGTGCCTTTTCAATCTCATCTGTCCAGAATGCAAAAAATGACCTGGCCTTTCCCACTATCTCAATGGTTTGAGAAAAAAGAAGTGTACTCTCCAGAGTTAATATACTATTAGTTCTAACTACTAATGCTTCATTCATTTTTCGGTGCCACAACCCCTCTCTTTGATGTTTCCATTCTTCCTAAAGAGGTTTGGGAACATTTCATATTTATCCTGTGAATATTCCCTTTTCGAAGTTAGCACCTTTCTCATAACAATGTCTCTTCTGATATCCATATCCAAAATTAATTTGACAGATTTGTGGGTGCCAGTCAGGACTATGTCAACATCATTACTTTTCTTGCAAGAGGTGTGAAATAATTTTAATTCCTCTATCTTCCCTTTCCACTTGCTCACCAACTGATCCATATTGTCTTTACTTTCATTATATTCATTCATAATATTGACAATCTTCTTACCTTGAGCATATATAGCAGTGGGTACTACCTCATGAGTACAATGCATAAGAGCACTATGTATTTTATTTTCATACCTCTGCTTTACCCATGCTTCTGATTCTCTAAAGGCTACAGACTGCTCTACCTTTCTAGTTCTGCTCTTGTAGCTTTCAGCATTTCCTTTTCTTGTTTTATCTCTTCTAATGTAGTGGAAGTAGATGGTGCAGGGGAAGGAGGGTAAGTGATGATGGGACTTGATGAGGAAGGCTGGTGGGGTCCATGTGCAATCCTCTTTTGAGGCATTATTTTTACTATTTGCCTCCCCTCCAGGAATGCTATTCTCTCATCCTTCTGTAGGGATTTAACCCTTTCATCATTGTATGCGTTTAGGACAAATTCATACTTTTGGTTCAGGCTATCAAAAGCATCTTTCTCCTTTTCAGCTACATTTAGACTCAAATTGGCATTTTGAAAAGAAAGGTTAGCTTCCTTGATACCTGAGGTATCAGAAACTCTTTTGATAATGAGGCTACCTGTATCCTCAGTTTGATTATCTTATTTCTCTTTTATTTTATCCTTCCTCTTCAAGTACCATATTGCCAAAGTTGCATGATCTTCATTAAACTGGGCACCAATTGATACTCCAATAGTGCTCAATGGTATGGCTTCCTTCCTAATAGCATCAAAAACTATGGCATTAGCCAAATCCCACTGGGGTAGGATAAGGACTCCTTTATTTTTTACCAACTCCATGCCCTCTTCAGGAGTGATTTTGTCAAATTTGGTCATTAACTCTTGCTTGAACTTCTTTTCAACATCATCCTTGGTTTGATTTGATTGGGCTTCTTGCAACCTCTGGCACTTATCTTTAAACTCATCAATATGAGTTCTCCATAGAAACTAATTAAAGGCCCTAGCCTTAAAAAATTTATCATCTAAAAGAAATTCTTCACTGGCCTATTTGGTTACAGGGTCCAACTCTTTTCCTGTGAATTATGTCAATGTGAGATCAGAAATTATATGCCTAGGTGCCTCTGGCACTCCTTCTTGTAGCTCTTGTGCAATGACAAAGACTTGGCCTATGTTTCCCATTTGAACCAATTTCTCAGCAATGGCTTGGTCTTCCATATATAAAGGGGATTGGGAAGGAGAGTATAACTCACTCTCTTGCTCTTTTCCCTCCATCTTTTGTTTCTTGGGAGAGGGAATCTTTTGGGCACTAGCATCTACTAGCCTCTTTCCTTTCTAATCAAAATATTTATCAACCTTGGGCATGATAGTATTGTACCCTCTCCTTTTGTATACCACATAATTCCCAGGTGGGATTATCCTTCCTTGAGAAAGTTTTCTTAAGATGGCCTTAGCCTTTTCTGGCTCAGCTTCCATTATTTTTTGTTTCTTCTCACTGAGAGCCTGCATAATACCTTCAAATAATGTCATCAGGGACTCAATATTTCTATCCCAAGGTAAAAATTCCTTAAAAGGATCATAGGATCTATCAAATTTGTGAACAAAGTCCAAAGACTTCTTATACATGAGCCACTTTTCCTTCCTGACCTCCTAGTCACGCAGATCAAAACCATTTCTAACAATATCCTCGGGGAAATTAAATTGGTGCTCTAATGTCAAGCACTTGGTTCTCTTTCTGAACATACCCATTATGAAATCTTCATTCTCTACACACCTGGATACAGACATTGCTAGATGGTAGCGCTCAAAATATTTGTCAAATTGTGTCCACCCAGGCTTTATGATGATGAAATGATGGGCTCTTGTAAGGGTAGGGAAGATACTTCCCTTCATTTTTCCTATTAGGGTTTCTTCTTGTAATCCACCCAATTGTCTCATAATCTTTGTAATTCCCATCTTTATAGGCACTCTATAGGGGAAAACATTGGGGGTTCGCCTAAATCCATAAACCCTTATCACTGTAGAAACAAGGTATAAAATCAAAGCTCCCCAATTGTGGGCAATTTTCAACTCCAGGGAAAACTCCATAGGTCTCAGTAATTTCATCATATCTATATGTATCCTTGCATTTTGTTTGCATAACAATGACTTACACCTAGCGGCAAAAACCATGTCAAAGTATACATAACTAGATTCTTTTCTATCCCATAATAGATCAGCACTCCATATTTGAACAGTAAAATCCTCATGTAATGCCCACCCTAGCATCTTCCTATGTTACACAGACAGGACTATTGCTTTGACACTTTGATTTGATGATGGACTATGATTATTATATAGTTAGCATTTTATGAGACATTTGAGCATATATATTTCGTTACTGCAGTTTATTTGGAAATATTAAATGAGTTAGCATTTAACGAAGAATGGTTAGAAATGAGCTATCTGTAAAATGTTTTACATTAATTTGTGTTATGATGTGTATATTATGATCTAACCCTACTGATCCTATTATGGTTTGATGTTCAATGTTGATGTGAGTGTAGGATGAGGAGGGGTAGCCATAGTTACCCCTATGGGAGGTCCACACGATGTTGCACTCTCCCTCCTTGTTTTCCATTGTCTATTTATATTTATATATACATGTATATGCATATTAGTTGGTGATGCAGGATGCGGTACCAGGCATCGTCTCCACTTGGCTACATAGGTTTGAGTGTGCCTTCAAAATCCTCAAACTGTTGTTGTGTGGAGATTTAACCAAGCTACTCTTGAGGTTACCCATGGACTTAGATATCTGTTAGGCTGATACCCTAGTTGGTAAAGTAGAATGCAGTTTATGTTGTGGTCTTGTGTTTCAATGTTGGTCTGAGTTTATGTTATGAGTTAGAATTAACCTTATTTATATGTATAATAATTATTCTATAATTATGTTATAATTTTTTGTATATGTTATATAGGTATGTGTATATGTGGGTGCACACACATATACCCATGCTTATATAAATAATAATATTTGTATGTTTTTTATTGAGTAAATGGTATGTTCTTTATGATAATTAAATAAGGAGAATTAAAGAAAGTGTATAAATAAATAAAGAGTGAAAATGATATTAATAATATTAATAATAAAAGTAACTATTTTTTTTGTAATAAAACCAGCTATCTAGGAGGGAGTTGAACTCGACGACCTCCTAGAAGTTAGGCTAGTTAGTTTCCATGTGTGCTATGTGCTTTCCTTGAGAGTTACTTGTTTGAATTTCTTGTTATGGTTTTCTTTTAGAGCTATTTTAATTAAATTTATTAAAACCTTTGTTAAGTCATTTATGGGAATGATTGGTTTATTCTCCCAACCAACTATGGAAGTTGGAGAAGTTGCTTCCTGTAAAGCAACTCCTCCAACTACATAGTTGAAGGATAAATATTTTCTTTTTGGGGAGTCAGAGAGAGTTGGAGTTTTTGGAAGGTTTCTGAAGTTCTCTATATTAATAATTGTTCCGGAAGTCATTTGTAATTTCTTGTGAGATTGAGAGTGTTTTTCTTTGGAGGGAAAGTGTTTGGATTGTTTGGAGTTATATTTCCAGAGGAAGATTTCTAGGAGGCTACCATCTCACTCAAGGTTTGGAGGACTTGCAGAGGTGTGCTCCAGACATCGTGAAGTTTCTTCGTAGGACTCCAGGTAGGATCTGGATCCAAGAAGAATTACCTTCTTTCCTGTGTGTATTTATGGATGTGTGTGTGTGTATTCTAAAAATTAATATTCTGTTCTTATGATATATCAATATTCTCTGGTTATATATGTTTATGGATTAAATATTATTGAAAACATATACTATGTGCAGGAAGTTTAATGACATGGTTTATTAGTTTTCTTTGTCAAGACTCTTCCTCTAAGTCTATGGTTAATTATATGTTTGTAATTTGGTATATATATATCTATTAATATGTGTTTGTGTGTTATTAAAAGTTTATATTATTCATATGATCTAATTTGTAATTAGGATGATAATGAAAATATGCTAATTGAAAATAGACAAAGTATTTTGGTTTATTCTTCTATACCCATACTATTTTGTAAATAACTTTTGAACCAGACCTTAGTTTGTAAATCTCTCTAGTGAGAATGTGTGTGATTAGGTTTTATTAAACATATGTGAAAATTAGAAAGATCCAACGGTTAAAAAAATAGTTATGCATACCGCACTGAGACTGTATTTTTATGACAATCATATAAATATTTTAAGAAATAGTCATGCATAGATCCCTTCAAGTTCATAAATTTAAAGTACAATCTTTTCCCATCAATATTTATTGATTTATAATTTATATTACTTTTATTTTCACTTTGGACCTAATGTGGAAACTTTAGAGTCATGGATTTTAGTGTTGGATAACTATTTGGCTTAGGGGTTTGGTTTGTATCTTCCAACCTTGATCATGGTCTTTGTCTGCATCTTTTTACTTCTCTAAATAATTTATTTTATTGTTTTAAGTTGACCATAATATTTTAATTAAGGTGTCTTGAGTATGTGATATCCTTTTACTATTCTTATGTTGTTTATGGTTAAGGTTAGGGCTCGTCCTGGTGGTTTGAGTACACAAGAGAGATTCCTAAACCTTTGAAATAAAGCATTTGAAATATTGCAATTCTTTTATCATGTTTGGGGTAGGGGACTAGGTACCCTAGGTGAGTGTCTCACCATAGGCTTTGGAGCCCTAAATTGGTTACCAAATGATCCTATGGGTGGGTAAGTAAAAAGTGATAACCTAATAATGAATATGGGAAGGGGGGAAATAAAAGATAATGAAAGAAAACATGTTAATGGCCACATAGTCCTGTTGGAGTACCGGGACCATGGGTAACTGCCAGGGTGGATCCCTATTCATAAAGGGGGGACCGGGGTTACATGGTTTCCAAGGTGGATCCCAATACATAGGTTGTGTGATGACACTCACTTAGGAGGTATCCTAGAACCTTGACTTCTGTGTTATAGTATGATGATATTTTATGCTCTTTTTGAGTCTTGGATTTCTTTATTTTTATTTTTTTTGAGCCTTAGACTACTTAGGGCCTTGTGAGTAACTTGGTTCTATCTACTATCATGGGGGGTGGAACTTCACCAGTTTCACATGGTTGGGTAGCAAAAATCTTTTGAGGTCCTGTTCGTGGTTCGTGACCTGGATGCGTTCAGATTTATGCATTGATGCAGATATTTGTATTTTGAATTATGTATTATTCAAAGGAAAGATGAAAAGATATGGTTGTACTACCTTTGGGCCATTCATGTACTTGTTATTTTAATGAGATCTATTATCAAAAAGATGTGATTGAAAAGCGAAGCCATGTAATTGGGAGGGATAGTTTTAGGCTTTGTTTCAAGGGTTGTTATTTGAAAGATTAAAGTTGGAAATATATTATGTCATGTCGTAATTATCTTTTCTATCTTCCCTAAATTGAAATGAAAGAAAATGTTTATTATGCTAAGGTTAAAATGTAGTGGAAGGAATTCAATGTGTAGGAAGGAGAAGTGAAATTAGTATATAAAGTAAGGAATATAATTGTAAATGAAATGTTATTTTCTTACCCTATCTCTTAAGTTCTAAATGTGAAAGTAAAGAATGGAAATGAAATTCAATTTGGATAAGTAATGTAAATATGTTATCAAATTAATTATTTAAGGGAACCTTAAGGAATGTAAATGTGAAGTAGTAATGATGTAATATTAGGAAAAAAAAAATTTGTTAGTTGCAATTTTTGGTCATAAGACCTGATTCCTTATGGGTTCCCTGTAGGGGACATTAAATTTGGTATCAGAGCCCTAGTTTCTACACTGGGAGCTTAGGTTCTACTTACATTTGACACTCAAAACTTTTCAACACATTGAATGCTACTTTTAAACTTGCACGTAAAATTAATATAGCAACACTCTCTCAGGATGCCTCCCGTTACCCACGGAAGAGATAAGGATAGAGCTCAAGAGTCTTCCTCTAGATCTCGCCTAGAGAGTTCCCATGGGGAATATGAGGGAGAACAAAATCAAGATAATCATAGGAATGAGAGTCAGATTAATGACTCAGAAGGAGCCCAACTTAGACAACTTATGCAACAACTTCTGCAGAGACTTGACAACCTTGAAAATAGAGTCAATGTTGAAGAAGGAAACCAAGCTCAACATCAAGATAGGGGAAGAGAGAGAAGCCCTAGGAGAAGGAAAGTTAGGTAAGAATATGAATATGTGGATGCCGCTCACATGAGGGACTTTCTCAAAGTCAAGGTACCCCTCTTCTATGGCAATGAAGGGGGATCTACAGCAGAAACCTGGTTGTTTGACCTTGAGAGATGTTTTTCTACACACCATTTTAGTAGCAACGTCAAGGCTAGATGTGCTATTATGAATCTAAGGAAGTTTGCATCTACATGGTGGCATATAGAATAAGACAAACTTCAAGTCACCATCAACACTGTTTCATGGGAATTGTTCCTAGAAAGCTTTAAGAATCGGTTCATGTCTGATCAATGGAGGCAAGGAAGGGTAGAATAATTCCACCACCTCAAGCAAGCCAACATGTCGGTGGAAGAGTACGAAAGAAAGTTCTATGAACTTAAGCCTTTCTCAGGATTTAGAGATGATGGACCCATACTTGTCCAACATTTCAACAGAGGTCTGAACGACCGAATATCAGATGAGGTAGCAGTCTTAGAACCCAAGAATCTCCGGGATGCCATCACTAAGGCATACCTTGTCGAAATAAATTTTAAAGGAAGAGGTGGCTATGCTAGTGGACAAACATTCAATGCTAGATTAGGTTCTAAGGGGAACTTGCATCAAGGAAATTCCAACTCCAAGAACCAACAATCCTCTTTCAAAGGTGGACAAAACTTTCCTGAGAAGAAATTTCAGAATAGTAACAAAAACAATGGTAAGTTTCAACAACCCCAGAACCGAGGGAATTATCAGACTCAGCAAAGGTTTCCTCCTCCACAATCCTAGAATTCTCAAAATTTCAATAGAGGAGGTTATCAACAATCCAACACACCTCTTGCAAAGAACTTGGGAAGAAATACTGGGTGTTATTCTTGTGGGTAGCAAGGACATATTGCAGTTCATTACCCTTAATGCACGAATCTCACTAATCAAAATCAAGAAGTTTCAGAACCAACAGTAGGAGATGTTGGTCAGTCTCACAGGGTGTTTACTACAGTGGAACACAGACAAGTAGATCACCAAAACACTATCATAGAAACTTCAGGTTTGTTAAAGGGTAAAACTATTTCTATTCTCTTTGACTCGGGAGCAGCTGACTCCTTCATATCTTCTTCTTTGATATAAAAGTGTGGGCTAGTGGTAGTAGGGAAAGGAGTTAAGTGGTAGGTAGAGCTAGCCTCAGGGGCTAAAATGACCATATATTTGTGTGTTCAAGGTTGCAACTTGGGATTAGGACCTTTTTCTACCAATTTTGATCTTTGAGTTATTCCTCTTGGATCGTATGGAGTTGTCTTAGGAATGGATTGGTTGACAGCACATGAAAAAGC
Source organism: Thuja plicata (assembly GCA_018584345.1). NCBI lineage: Eukaryota > Viridiplantae > Streptophyta > Pinopsida > Cupressales > Cupressaceae > Thuja > Thuja plicata. The sequence goes on from MU215358.1 coordinate 258,318, forward strand.
TCATTCATTGCTTGGATGATTTAGGTAAGCCCAACAAAATTTTGGGAATTCAACAGCCTATTTCACTCCAAATGATATCGGCTATGCAACTTAAGAAATGTATGAGGAAAGGATGCCAACTTCTTGCAGTCTCAGTTAATGATTTGACAGATAAGGAAGATAGAGAAATTATACTCAAGCACCCTTTACTTCAAGAGTTTGCAGATGTATATCCAACTGAGATTCTAGGAATGCCTCCCAAAAGGGATATTGATTTCCACATAGAACTGGTGCCAGGAGCTGAGCCTATCTCTAAAGCTCCCTACCGCATGACCACTCAAGAGTTGAGTGAATTAAAATTTCAACTAGAAAAAGGCTTTATCAGACCAAGTGTGTCACCTTGGGGAGCTCTGGTTATCTTTGTTAAAAAGAAGGATAGTTCACTATGGTTGTGCATTGACTATCGTCAACTCAACAAAGTAACCATTAAGAATCGATACCCTTTGCCAAGAATTGATGACCTGTTTGATTAGATGAAAGGAGCTAAGGTGTTTTCCAAGATTGATCTGAAGTCAGGTTATCATGAGTTAAGGATTCATGAAGCTGACATTCATCATACAACCTTTTGTACTTGGTGGGGACACTATGAATTTACTGTAGTACCTTTTGGTCTCACAAATGCACCATCAATATTCATGAGTCTTATGAATGGGGTATTCAAGACATTCTTGGATAAATTTGTCATAATTTTCCTAGATGATATTTTGGTGTATTCTAAGATAGTGGAAGAACATGAGCAACATCTTCGACAAGTGTTACAATGCCTTTGTCAGAATCAGTTATTTGCAAACTTGGAGAAGTGTGATTTCTTTCAAACTGAAGTTAAGTATCTTGGTCATGTTATCTCAGGAGAAGGTATAGCAGTTGATCCCACCAAGATACAAGCTATAGTTGAATGGCCAATCCCCACCAACATCTCAGAGGTTCATAGTTTCATGGGTTTAGCTGGACACTATAGGCACTTTGTCCAAGGATTTTCCAAAATAGCTCATCCCATCACCTCCTTGCAAAGAAAAGGGAAGAAGTTCATTTGGAATGAGAAATGCTCAGAATCTTTTTAGATCCTAAAGGCTAAGTTGACTAGTCCCCCAATTTTGGTAGTACCTGACCCCACTGAAAATTTTGTAGTTTGTACTGATGCCTCCTTGGAAGGTATAGGGGTAGTATTGATGCAAGAGGGAAGAGTTATTGCTTATGAGTCTAGAAAGATTAAGGACCATGAGCTTAACTATCCCACCCATGATTTGGAGTTAGCAGTTGTATTTCATGCCTTGAATCATTGGAGACACTTCTTATTGGGGCATCGGTTTGAGTTACACACTGATCACCAAAGCCTTCAATATATATTTACTCAACCTAATCTCAATGCCAGGCAGGGCCGATGGATGGAGTTCCTTTGTGAATATGATTTTGAGGTCAGATATATCCAAGGTAAAGAGAATGTGGTAGCAGATGCTTTGAGAAAAAGGAGACATGATTTATCCATGATCTCCCTTTCAACTGATTTGAGAAGTCAGATCTTGGATTCACTTCCTTTAGATACTTTGTATCAATAAGTTAAGGCTGAAATTGAGTCAGGTAGGGCCTTAGAAGGAAGGTTCTCAGGGTATTCCTTAGAGTTAGATGGACTGCTGAGACATCAAGGAAGAATTTACATCCCACTTTTAGGCGATCTGAGGATAGTCATCATGGTGGAAGCACACCATGCTCCCTATTCAGCTCATCCAGGTGTTTAAGAAGATGTATTCAGATCTGAGACAACTATATTTCTGGTCGGGCATGAAGAGGGATATAGCCCATTTTGTGGCTAGGTGTCTAGAATGTCAGAGGGTTAAGGCCAAGCATAATCACCCAGTAGGCCTCCTACAACCACATTTGATTCCTGAATGGAAATGGAATATGATATCTATGGATTTCATTGTGGGACTATCACTCACGTATTGGAGACATGATGCTATCATGGTCACAGTGGATAAGTTAACCAAGGTAGCACATTTCTCACCTATGCAGTCATCCTATATTGCCACCTCAGTAGCCAGAGTCTTCATGAAGGATATAGTTAGATTGCATGGTGTTCCTAGAAAGGTTATCTTTGATAGAGATCCAGTATTCACTTCAGAGTTTTGGACCTCTTTGCAGCATGCTTTAGGGACTCAGCTGAATTTCAGTTCGGCATACCACCCAAAGACTGATGGTCAAACAGAGCAATTTAACCAAGTGCTTGAGGATATGCTTAAAATGTATGTGATGGACAGACAGATCCACTGGGAAGATTATCTATACATAGTGGAGTTTGCATACAATAATGGATATCATAGTTCAATAGGAATGTCACCATTTTAGGCTCTTTATGATCGTCCTTGTTGTACCCCTCTAAGTTGGGATCGCTTGGAGGACAGGGTACTACTTGGCCCTGAGATGTTACAGGACATGGAGTAGCAAGTTCAGAGGATCAAAGAGCATCTTGTGATAGCTCAAGATAGGTAGAAGAAGTATGTTGATGCTCACAGGATCGATAGATAGTTCTCTATTGGAGATAAGGTGTTTTTGAGAGTCCGCCCTCGTAAGATCCATATCCATTATGGAAAAGGTTCTAAGTTAGCACCAAGATTTGTAGGTCCATTTGAGATCCTTGAGACGATAGGACTGGTTTCTTACCAACTTTCCCTACCGCCCATCCTAGCACATGTGCATGATGTGTTTCACATATCCTTATTTAGACAGTATATTCCTGATTTGACACATGTTTTGAATTGGAACACTTTACAGATAGAGGACGGGCAGCTGGCTTTGGAGCCAGTACATATACTCCAACAGTGGACTTTGACCCTCAGGGGTCGTAGCATAGAGTAGGTAAGGGTCCAATGGGACCCTAGTGATGAGACCTCCGCCACTTGGGAGGATGTTAGCAGACTCAGATTTGCATATCCGTACTTATTTGTAGGCTTCCAAGAGTAAACCTAAACCTAGGGGGAGAGGATGTAATGCCCACCCTAGCATCTTCCTATGTTAGACTGAGAGGACTATTGCTTTGACACTTTGATTTGATGATGGACTATGATTATTATATAGTTAGCATTTTATGAGACATTTGAGCATATATATTTCGTTACTACAGTTTATTTGGAAATATTAAATGAGTTAGAATTTAACGAAGAATGGTTAGAAATTGGCTATCAGTAAAATGTTTTACATTAATTTATGTTATGATGTGTATATTATGATCTAACCCTACTGACCCTATTATGGTTTGATGTTCATTGTTGATGTGAGTGTAGGATGAGGAGGGGTAGTCGTAGTTACCCATATGGGAGGTCCACATGATGTTGCACTCTCCCTCCTTTTTTACCACTGTCTGTTTATATTTATATATACATGTATATGCATATCAATTGGTGATGTAGGATGCAGGTACATGGCATTGTCTCCACCTGGCTACACAGGTCTGAGCGTGCCTTCAAAATCCTCAAACTGTTGTTGTGTGGAGATTTAACCAAGCTACTCTTGAGGTTACCCATGGACTTAGATATCTGTTAGGCTGATACCCTAGTTGGTAAAGTAGAATGCGATTTATGTTGTGGTCTTGTGTTTCAATGTTGGTCTGAGTTTATGTTACGAGTTAGAATTAATCTTATTTATATGTATAATAATTATTCTATAATTATGTTATAATTGTTTGTATATGTTGTATAGGTATGTGTATATGTGGGTGCACACACATATACCCATGCTTATATAAATAATAATATTTCTATGTTTTTGATTGAGTAAATGGTATGTTCTTTATGATAATTAAATAAGGAGAATTAAAGAAAGTGTATAAATAAATAAAGAGAGAAAATGATATTAATAATAGTAATAATAAAAGTAAATGTTTATTTTGTAATAAAACCAGCTATCTAGGATGGAGTTGAACTCGAGACCTCCTAGAATTTAGGCTAGTTAGTTTCCATGTGTGCTATGTGCTTTCCTTGAGAGTTACTTGTTTGACTTTCTTGTTATGGTTTTCTTTTAGAGCTATTTTAATTAAATTTATTAAAACCTTTGTTAAGTCATTTACGAGAATGATTTGTTTATTCTCCCAACCAACTATGGAAGTTGGAGAAGTTTCTTCCCGTAAAGCAACTCCTCCAACCACATAGTTAAAGGATAAATATTTTCTTTTTGGGGAGTGAGAGAGAGTTGGAGTTTTTGGAAGGTTTCTGAAGTTCTCTATATTGATAATTGTTCTGGAAGTCATTTGTAATTTCTTGTGAGATTGAGAGTGTTTTTCTTTGGAGGGAGAGTGTTTGGATTGCTTGGAGTTTTATTTCCAGAGGAAGATTTCCAGAAGGCTACCATCTCACTCAAGGTTTGGAGGACTTGCAGAGGTGTGCTCCAGACATTGTGAAGTTTCTTCACAGGACTCCAGGTAGGATCTGGATCCAAGAAGAATTACCTTCTTTCCTGTGTGTATTTGTGGATGTGTGTGTGTGTGTATTCTAAAAATTAAAAGTGTGTGCTTATGATATATCAACATTCTCTGGTTATATATGTTTATGGATTAAATATTATTGAAAACATATACTGTGTGCAGGAAGTTTAATGACATGGTTTATTAGTTTTCTTTGTCAAAACTCTTCCTCTAAGTCCATGGTTAATTATATGTTTGTAATTTGGTATATATATATCTATGAATATGTGTTTTTGTGTTATTAAAAGTTTATATTATTCATATGATCTGATTTGTAATTAGGATGATAATGAAAATATGCTAATTGAAAATAGACAAAGTATTTTGGTTTATTCTTCTATACCCGTACTATTTTATAAATAACTTTTGAGACAGACCTTAGTTTGCAAATCTCTTTGGTGAGAATGTATGTAATTAGGTTTTATTAAACATATGTGAAAATTAGAAAGATCCAACGGTTAAAAAAATAGTTATGCTTACCACACTGAGACTATATTTTTATGACAGTCATATAAATATTTTAAGAAATAGTCATGCATAGATCCCTTCAAGTTCATAAATTTAAAGTACAATCTTTTCCCATAAATATTTATTGATTTATAATTTATATTACTTTTATTTTCACTTTGGACCTAATGTGGAAACTTTAGAGTCATGGATTTCAGTGTTGGATAACTGTTTGGCTTAGGGGTTTGGTTTGTATCTTCCAACCTTGATCATGGTCTTTGTCTGCATCTTTTTACTTCTCTGAATAATTTATTTTATTGTTTTAAGTTGACCATGATATTTTAATTAAGGTGTCTTGAGTATGTGATATCTTTTTACTATTCTTATGTTGTTTATGGTTAAGGTTAGGGCTTGTCCTGGTGGTCTACGTACACAGGAGAGATTATTAAACCTTTGAAATAAACCATTTGAAATATTGCAATTCTTTTGTCATGTTTGGGGTAGGGGACTAGGTACCCTAGGTGAGTGGATCACCATAGGCATTGGAACCCTAAAGTGGTTACCAGATGATCCTATGGGTGGATAAGTAAAAAGTGATAACCTAAAAATGAATCTGGGAAGGGGGGAAATAAAAGATAATGAAAGAAAACATGTTAATGGCCACATAGTCCTATTGGAGTACCGGGACCATGGGTAACTGCCAGGGTGGATCTCTATTCATAAAGGGGGGAGCTGGGTTACATGGTTTCTAGGGTGGATCCCAATACACAGGTTGTGTGATGACACTCACTTAGGAGGTATCCTAGAACCTTGACTTTTGTGTTTTAGTATGATGATATTTTATGCTCTTTTTGAGTCTTGGATTTCTTTATTTTTATTTTTTTTGAGCCTTAGACTACTTAGGGCCTTGTGAGTAACTTGGTTCTATCTACTAGCATGGGGGGTGGAACTTCACTAGTTTCACATGGTTGGGTGGCAAAAATCTTTCGAGGTCCTTTTCGTGGTTCGTGACCTGGATGCGTTCAGATTTATGCATTAATGCAGATATTTGTATTTTGAATTATGTATTATTCAAAGGAAAGATGAAAAGATATGTTTGTAATGCCTTTGGGCCTTTCATGTACTTGTTATTTTAATGATATCTATTATCAGAAAGATGTAATTGAAAAGTGAAGCCATGTAATTGGGAGGGATAGTTTTAAGCTTTGTTTCAAGGGTTGTTATTTGAAAGATTAAATTTGGAAATATATTATGTCATGTCAAAATTATCTTTTCTATCTTCTCTACGTTGCAATGAAAGAAAAATTTTATTATGCTAAGGTTAACATGTAGTGGAAGGAATTCAATGTGTAGGAAGGAGAAGTGAAATTAGTATATAAAGTAAGGAATATAATTGTAAATGAAATGTTATTTTCTTACCCTATCTCTTAAGTTCTAAATGTGAAAGTAAAGAATGGAAATGAAATTCAATTTGGATAAGTAATGTAAATATGTTAGCAAATTAATTCATTAAGGGAACCTTAAGGAATGTAAATGTGAAGTAGTAATGATGTAATATTAGGAAAAAAAAAAATTTGTTAGTTGCAATTTTTGGTCATAAGACCTGATTCCTTATGGGTTCCCTGTAGGGGACATTACACCTCAGCTTCTTGGAACTTAGTTAGGTCCATCTCCTCCTCAAATAAGTCAGTAATTTTGAACAGAAACATGTGCATCATAAGGGAATACCACCCCATTGGCTTGATTATATTACTATCTTGGATACCTATTAGACCCTCATGCATTTGTTGATCAATGTAAGAAGCATAGTCAAAAACTACTAACAAGTGGGGATGTAGAATCTGAACCACCATGAGAATCATATGAACAGGCATTGTTATTTCTTCATCTTCTCCTAAAACTAGGCATAGGCCACTATACATTTTCTTGGCCTTGCCATTGAAATAATCCAAATTAAATGGATCTGGTGTGTTGGGCCCTACTACAATCAACTCCCCTATCTTGTTAAAGTATCCTTTCAAGGCCTCATTCCTATAATATTCCCTCTGGGTTTGGTATGCTTCCTAAAAATAATCAAAGTCAATATCATCCATTTGTACTGAAGTGTCACTTAACTTTAAAATTCTTCTAATTTCATCAGCTATGACAGTCAACAGCATGTTTCCCTGTGTATCCCTAACAACCCTGGATACTTTTTCATAAGTGTTGGCTATCAGGGTGAACAAATCCATATCCATGAACACCCCAGGTACTATCATTTTTCCCATGTTTAAGTCTCATATGTTACAATTTGAGGTAGGAGCATTTCTTTGGCTATAGGCAGTTCTAAACAAACTTAGACCATTCAAACTGGTTTTGACATCTTTGGCCCACCTACTTGTGTCATATAAAACCTCTCCTACTTTGAAGTGGGGATGAGTTGTGACTATTCTCTTGATTTGGGTTGCATCACCCATGGACCTGTTTAATTGTTGCTGAAGATCCTCTCTAACATTTCTCTTCTAGTAATCTACCTCTCCAAAGAGTTCAATCCTAGGGGCCATTTTTTAATCTAGGGTCTTTTACTGAGATGATATTCAGAATTAAACGAGAATCCTGAAAGCCTTTTAAATTTCAAATCTTTACTGGAAGCCTGAATTTCACTGTATCAAAGAAGACTTACCCATTCTACAATTATGTTGCAAGGAGCTGAAAATCGCTGCAATTTCATTCTTCGCTTGAATGATTTTGGTAAATTATGGCGACTTCGAGCTAAAACAATGAATTATACTGCTTCAATCAAATCAATCTTTGGCATTGAATTGAATTGAAATGGCCACACATTCTACAATCAATTCACCTACTTCAAATTTACGGCTTAACGGCTCACTGAAACTCATTTTAGTAACTTTGAATCTGAGCCATAGATTTCAAGCAGCATCTTCTTCATCAGATCACCCTCCTCTATTCCCAAAAATAACTGTTCATTTGGGACGTGTCAGCATGACTTAATTGCTTGCATGATAGACATCGTGCTTCTTCTCCTTAAGCGATTAATTCTACTGTTAGATTCATCTTAACCTGTCTAGAAGTTATATCACCTTGAGTTTACTATGCAGCTGCAATGTCATCATCTAGGACACGCGTCAACATGAATTAATGGCTTAATCACTAGATCTCGATTACTTTACCTTTAAGCCATTAATTGGACTATCTGATCTTTTCATACTTGCAACCTTATTAACATGATGACTGCATTGTACAGGACCACCCTTTTATGCCACGCATCATCATGGCTTAATCGCTTATCCATTAGATTTTGAGCACTTTACCTTCAAGCGATTAAGCTGACCATCAATTTTTTCTGTAGGTGTTGTTCCTTTAATCCTATCTTTATGACCTCAGCTGGACCCACTAGGACACCTGGCATCACGGCTTAATGGCTTAGATGATAGATGTCAATCAGTTTCTCTTTAATCCATTAAGTGAGCCGTTAGATCTTCAGCAAACTCTTTGTCCTTTAATCTACGGTCAGCTTCACCTTTAGTGGAATACATGTCAGCCTCTTGACACATGTCAGCACCACTTAATGGCTTAGATGATAGATCTCTTGCATCTTTGAGATAATCCATTAAGCCGACTATAGGATCAGAAACAAGTTGTTTGTGTTTTACTCATCGCCGGCTTAGAATACCTGGGTCCACCAACTGCCACATGTCTTCACCACTTAATTTCTTAACTGATAGATGTCGATCAGTTTCTCTTTAAGTGATTAAGCCAATCGTTAGATCCTTTTGAACTTTAATCACATTTATACTGCTTGTGATAGGAGCCAGATTACTTCCTTTGACATGCATTGGTACCGCTTAATTGCTTACATGATAGATGTTGATAAGGCCAAGATAGGGCCAGATAGTTCTATGTTTTCATATGTTTTATGACTACTTTTGAAAGACTTTATATGTTTTCATGATACTTTCCAAGACTGTTTAAATATCTTAGAACTGTTATATCTATGGGTGTATGCAGATATATGTGAAATGTTTTTGAAAAAAGTTTATGATATGCTATCTATGTGTTGTATGGATATATAGAATTAATCTGATGCCTTTCTTTCTTACCTTAAGTTAGGTGGGTTTCCTATAGCCATGTGATGAAGAGCGAGGTAGTGAATAAACTTGTTATGAATTCTTTGTCTTGGATATGTGCATGTGCTAACCCTTTTTGCAGAGGCAATGGATCCATGAATAAGGAAGGAGTCAACATAAGAGGAATAGAGTAACGCTTTGAAATGACCAACCATTGTGGAGCTCATAAGAGGTTCTACTACCGTGGGTGAGAATGAGTCTTGTTGTGGACGAATCATAGCTGAAGCGGTCACGATGGAGTCAATCTAGCAGCAGTGTGTTCCTAGATTCATGAATGTATAAATTTAGTTTGTTCCTTCAGTTTAAGTTGTTGGTCATGTTCTTGATGACTACCATATCCCTAGTGTTGGGGAAGTCCTAGTCAATAGGATTTTGTTTCAAGTTGTTGTTAAATAAAGCTGGAAGTTTTATTCCTAGTAGTTAGTCGATAGATAGAGAATTATTATTACAATACTCTATTGTAATTTAGAAAGAGATATATAGTCTTATTATTTGTATCTTGTGTAATCCATGTTTTATGAATAAATTATGAGAGTTTCAACTTCTAGTATCTAAAATCTTGTTTATTCACACTTCCGTAGGGGCCCACACGGGAGGTGAATCTAATTCGTAGTTATTTCAGTAAGTAGGTTGCAAGTTATTTGAAGCAAGTAAGACTCTATTCCTCCTGCAGCCACTAGTAACATCACCAATGGTTGTTCCTGTAGCAAAGGTAATTAGTTAGTTTATCATTCCTGCAGCATAGGATTAAACTTACTATTTCAACAAGTCACTTCATCTTTAGATTACACTGTTGGTATTTCATTTCCTAGTTTAGTTCCTTTCAAGAATTTTCTATTTACTATAATGATGGCTTTTAGAACAGATTAGAGCATATACTTTGGTGTCACCATTTCAATTTTACACCCCTGGTCAACAATTTAATGAGTTCAATGTATTATTTCTAGTAGAAAGGATGCATAATCCTTAACTATAAGAGGTATTATATAGAGCAGTCATTTTTGGCACCACTGTTGGGGATGGTGTTAATCTAATCTAGCCTAGAGTCATTGTAGGCCTGGTTTAGCATTTCTTTTTATGCATAGAAGAAGAGATCATCTTGGGAATTTTCTTACTCAAGATCATCAAACCGACCCATTTAGTCTATTACATTCTGACCTTGAGGAACCCCAAGTTGCACCCATAGAAGTCGAAGAACCATTTGAAAACATATTTTTCAATGCATTTGATCACTTACTATCATCCAACGAATCCTTGCAATTAGACAAACTATTTGTTGAACCAGAAGATCTCTTACCACTGTCAGGGCCTCCTCCAAGGATGGCTCAACCAACCTTTCCCTTTCTAATTCTACCTCAGCAAGGAAATCAAAATTTGAAGAACATACCCTTTGCAGCCTTGCCCAAGTTCTATGGCCTCATCACCGAAGAACCTGAGACTTTCCTATTTGAGTTCGACATCCTTTGTAGGAGCTACGACTATACAACTAATGCACATAAGCTCAAGTTATTTCCATCCACTCTGAAGGAAGCTGTGCTACGATGGTTCATGGGCCTTGGTGCTAACGCCGTAGCAGATTGGACTGCCATGAGCAACATGTTTCTTTCCAAATACAAAGAACACTGTTGAGGGCGAGATTTGAAAGGTGATGACATCTTCAGGATGACATAGAAAGAGGATGAAACCCTAGAAGATTATGTTTCAAGTTTCATGTACAACCTACAGCGTAACACAAAGCATCAACTAAACAAGGACTCTCAAAAACACCTTTTCATTAAAGGTGTCAATGAAGGAAGCATTGAAGCTCTCGACCTGATGGCTGGAGGTGATCTTACACAAAAAAATTAGGATGATATCAAAAATATCTGCTTGAACTACTCCAGGGCCACTATCAAGAAGGGTAGAGGAATCTAAGACCTACCACACAAGTCTGCTGGCTCTGGGGTATCCAAGATAGAACTTTCTAATCTTTTATCAGACTTTAAGCAGGACATCATTAATGATGTCGCTACTCAGCTGCATACAATGCAAGCATGCAAGAAGAAGGAGGATGATGATGCAGTGCTCACAGAATATTGCTCGCATTGCAGGGAGCAAAAGAGGAGCTGCAAATACAAGACCATTGCAAATATAGAGTCCCAGCCGATGCCTACGGAGTTCAAAGCTATCGATGAGAACAGGGAGGTGCTATATGTCGCTCAATGCAAGCCATGGGCCCCGCGACCAAGTATGCCTCAAGATCCTCTTCAAATTCCCAGCAATAATAATCCATGGCAGAGTTTCCCAAATTCAGGTCCCCATAATTTTTGAGGATATAATAATTGGCAACAACCCCAGCAGGGTTGGAAACAACCCCATTAGGGTTGGTACCAGCCCCAGCAAGGTTGGCAACAACCTCAGCAGAGCTGGCAACAGCCCCAGCAAGGGTGGAAATATCCCCATCAATGGTCTAATCAGCCCAATTAGCAAGCCATAATGCCTCCTCCATAGAAACAAGCTCTCATGCCTCCTCCTGCAGTAGCTACTAATCCTCCTAAACCACCACAGCTGCCCGCACAACCTAATCCCAATCCCAATAAAAAACCACCAGCTCAGCAATAGAGCTATGCCTTGCATGACATTCATCTTAGGTCAGGAACTACCCTTGCTTCACCACAACCCCCTATCATAACCGAAGTGGAGGAGCCTCCTGTTGACCATGAAGATGTGTCGGCTCCTATAGCCAAAGAGCCTCCATTTCCTCATAGATTAGCTCAACAAGCTGAACCCATAGTAAACCATGTTGTAGCAGACTTACTTGATCAATTAAAGCATATCACGGTAAAGATTCCTTTCCTAGATGCTATCAAGGAAGTCCCTACCTATACTAAATCTATTCGGGAGGCATGCATTAAACAACCAGGAAGGAGGAAAAAGGATCCCAAGACCATTCATGTCGTCGGCCAGCTCTCTGATCTTATGTTAGACAAGTTGTTTGTACCCAAGTATGTCGATCTAGGAATTCCTATGGTTACAGTTACCATCCAAGGTATACAAGTTCCAAATGCCTTAGTGGATTTAGGTGCATCTATAAATGTCATGACCAAAGAAGTCTTGTCCAATCTAAACATTGTCGGTCTCTGTGACACACCAATAATTTTGTAATTGGCTGATAGTTCCACTGTTAAACCTGATGGGGTAATTGAAGATGTGATAGTCACCCTACATTCCTGGGAATATCCTGTAGACTTTGTGATTCTCTCCCATAAAGCTGATATGGGTGGGTACCCTCTGATTTTAGGACGACCATGGTTGGCCACTGCTGATGCCTTCATAGCTTGCCGGTCAAGAAAGATGACCATCTCTAATGGTGTCAACACCAAAAACTTGACACTCTACTCCCCTTCTCAACCCATGTTGTAGGATGAGGATGCCATGTGGCCAAAATTAGATGAACTTGATCTCAAAACCAACTCAATCCAGCAGCTCATGGTAATAGGAAGAGAGTCATTTCTAGCCTCTCGGGAAGAAGATGAGATAATTTCCTCTATCCTCACTAATGACTACAGCATAGATTCCTAGATGTGTCCGCAATCAGACTATGTTTTAAAGACTATTTTGACCACTCCAAATGCATCTCCATATTCACTATCTTCTAGTTATCTTCATCTCCTATTACCCCATGAACTGACTTCACCACCAATTGTTGAGTTGGCCATGATGGATAAGGTCATAAAAATGGAAATTAGCCCTGGCAAGGAATTGAATATAAGCTCTAACCTATCATTACCCTGCCAAAAATATATCCTACAGCTGCTACAGGACAACAAATAGGCCTTTGCCTAGGATTACACCAACATGAAAGGGATAGGTCTTAAGCTTTGTACCCATCAGATCTACATAAGTATAGATTATAAACCTGTTAGGCAACCACAAAGAAGAGTCAACCCTATCCTAAGGGATATAGTCAAAATTGAGCTCCAAAAGCTCCTTAATGCTAGGTTTATCTATCCAATTTCTGATAGTCAATGGGTATCACCTCTTGTCATAGTGCCAAAAAAAAGGAGGTAAATGGCATGTTTGTGTGGATTACAGGGAGCTCAATACAGCCACTAAAAAGGACCATTTCCCACTCCCATTTATAGACCAAGTCCTCGACAACCTAGCAGGAAAGAAGTATTTTTCCTTCTTGGATGGGTTCAGTGGTTACAACCAAATTCAAATAGCTCCTGAGGATCAGGAGAAAACTACCTTCACCTATCCTTGGGGGACTTTTGCATATTTTTTCCTCCCTTTCAGCCTGTGTAATGCCCCTGCCACTTTTCAGCGTGCAGTCATCAGTATTTTTTTAGACATATCTTCTGATTGTATGGAAATCTACATGGATGACTTCACTACCTATGGGAACACGTTTGATGAAGCCAAGAACAATCTGGCTAAGGTCCTCCGACAATGTCAGGACTATAATCTCTTTCTCAACAGTGAGAAGTGATTTATGATGTTGGAAGAAGGTGTCCTGTTGGGACATTTTATTTCTTCACATGGCATCCAATTTGACCCCGCCAAGATTTTAGTCATCCGCACTCTTACCACACCAGAGAAGTAGAAGGATGTTTGGAGTTTCCTCGGACATGCTGGGTATTATAGATGGTTTATCAAGGATTTTAGCCAGATTGCAGCTCCCCTCTATAATCTATTAAAAAAGGACTCTGATTTTACTTGGACTTCTGAGTGTGATAAGGCTTTCCTACAGCTGAAGGAAGTTCTAACCTCTGCACCCATATTACGCAGACCAAATTGGGGTTTTCCCTTTCATATTCATACAGATTCTTCTGATTATGCTATTGGAACAGTATTAGGCCAGCAAAAGGATGTAATTGAACATGCCATTTATTTTGTTAGCAAGAATATCCAAGGAGCTGAATTCAACTATACAGTGACTGAAAAAGAACTACTTGTAGTAATTTATGCTCTAAACAAGTTCAAGCATTATATTACTAGTTATCATATTTTTGTCCATACTGACCATTCTACGATCTGGTACCTGATGAATAAACTATCTATCTTAGGAACATTGGCTCGTTGGTTGCTACTCATGTAGGAATTTGATATCACAATCATTGACAAGCCCGGGAAAGCCAATGTTGTGGCTAACTTTCTCTCTCGCTTGCATGTTCCTGATGATCCTGCAGCCATTGATGATAGTTTTCTATATGAACATTTGTTTTTGTTGCAAGCACACAATCCATGGTATGTTGATCTTCCCAATTATCTCACAACTGGTCACACTCCAACCTATTTTTCTTCTAAGGAACGTCGGCTGCTCGCTGAGAAAACTTTCAACTTTTCTTGGATTGTTGGTTTCATGTTTTACACTGGCCCAGACCAAGTTATGAGATGATGCATTCATGAGGATGAAACTTATGACATCCTCCAGGCATGCCATGATGAACCATGCGATGGCCACTTTGTAGCCAAAAGGATGGCCTTCAAAATTTTGACTACAGGATATTATTGGCTGACTCTCCACAAAGATGTCGCTCAGTACACTAAGAAATGTGATTGGTGCCAGTGAATGGGGAGGCCTACTAAGACTGATGAGATGCCCCTATAGCCACAGGTGGTGGTCACACCCTTTGATAAGTGGGGCATTGATTTTGTCAGCCCAATTGACCCTTCTTCTCAAGGTAAGTCTTACATTTTGGTCTATACAGATTATGCTACTAAGTGGGCTGAGGCTAAACCAATGAAACATCCATGAGACAATAATGTTGCTAAGTTCTTGTATGAGTGCATTTTTACCTGCTTTGGTGTTCCAAGGGAAATTGTCTCTGATCAAGGGGTGCAGTTCAATTCCAACCTCATTGCTGCTTTGATGGAGGAATACAACATTCATCATGCCAAGTCCTCTCCTTACCATCCGCAGGCCAATGGTCAAGTTGAGGTCACTAACCATGAATTGGAGGCCATTCTTACCAAAATTGTGGCTGTTCATAAGAAGGATTGGGCAGCCAGGCTTCCTAAAGCACTATGGGCTTACCGCACTACGTGGAAGTCTACTACAGGATTCACCCCATTCCAACTAGTCTATGGAAAAATGGCAATGATGCCAGTCAAGTTTGAACATAAAAACTTGCGAACAGCATTGGAGCTCAATCTTGATCTCACTGTAGCTCAACAGGAATGTGTTCTCACCTTGAACAGTCTAGATGAATGGAGGAAATATGCCTTAGCTAACACCAAGTTGGTGCAACAATAGAGGAAGCAGTGGCATGACAAGTTTATAAAAGATAAAACATTTTCCATCGGTGATTGGGCTCTCTTGTACGACTCCAGATATCAACACACCCCTGGTAAGTTCCAAACACGCTGGTTAGGACCCTATGAAATAATTGCTATATTTTCAAATGGTGTTGTGCAGTTGTCAACCGTTGACCCTATTTGGTTCAAGCTACTGGTTAATGGCCAGCAACTCAAGTTGTACCATAAACCACTGAGCAAAGCTGAGTTCCTACAGTAGTTTGCCAGCACTGTAGTTCATGACCCTCCTGTAGCACAAGAATGTGAGCCCCTCGCCCATATTCAGTCTTCACTTTAAAAGCTGGTCGCATCACCTCATAATAATTACATTCTTCTGGAAAGTACTTTTCTCTGCAATAAACATTCATTTCATTCTTTCTTTTTTGCCACCCTTCCACCTCATCATTTCCCAACATCGGATGGCAATTACTTCATTCATTTCATGGAGCTGCCACTACGTCATCAGGTGTGTGTACTTTTCCTTGGCATTTAATTCATTAATACATTTTTTATTAGCTTCACTCTCATCATATGCGCCATGGTGGGACCCTTGGCATACTTAAGTTGGGGGGAGAGAAAATCTGTGATTTGTCCTATATAACTATGCACATATTGTATGATATATTTTTCAAACTTTTTAAACACTTGTACTTTTTTCACAAATATTACACGTTGTACCCTTGATTGGACAGCCTCCAAATGAGTGATTAAATTCGCACAAATAAGCCAGCCAAGGTTTCCATACGGACGTCTATTGAGTAATCATGAATAGTTAAATCTTTCAAGATATGATAGATATGCATTCATTTCTCCATTTAGCATTTGAAATCTCGAAGTCCAGAACTTTCCATTTTCCTACAGCTTTGTTTTTCCAACCTTCTCTACAAGTTCCTCTCCCCTAGCTTGTAAAACATCTCTGCATTTCTTGTACATTCTTGTGGTGTGTATCCTTCAAACTCTACAGACATGGGTGGTGATTTAATTTGTTCTAAACCCACGGTTCATGATGTTTTGTTAAACAATCAAGACTGTAGGCTATTATTCCAGGCCAGAGGATGGGTGGATTACATTTTTAAGCTCACTAATCAAAATGAGGAGGTAGCATTAAAATTCTTGAGCACACTCTGTGACGGGGTAGCTACTATTAAAGGACTAAGGGTACCATTTTCACAAGAAATTGTAGCAGAAGTAATGGGGTTACCACAGGAAGGCGAGGATTTTTTCAGAGAATTTTGACCTAACAACCGCAAGAGCATAGTTTAATCTACACATAGACCCACCACTGGAGATTAACAAGAAACAAGGCACCCACAGATTGTCTTTACCAGAAACCTTTAAGCAGTGTGCAGTTTTTGTGATCAAATATTTCACCTGTGAGGGTCGAAAAGCCTACCTGCATGCAATACATTTCAACTTTCTGAGTTTTTTAAGGCATGACAACAGACCTATCAATGTGCCAAATTTCATCTACAACATTTTGCAGAAAAGAGCCGCGGTAGTGCAGGAAGGTAAGCCTAACAATGTTTCCCATAATTGTCTCATTAAGCTTATAGTAGAGAGAGCATTGCAAGACTACCCTAATGTAACATGGGAAGAATTCTTAGAAGGGAAATTAGAAGAAACCCTAAGACCATTAGGGAGTAGGGTTGGCAGAAGACTCCAAATAGAGCAGGGGTTTTTTAAGTCATTGAGGAACTAGGAGCAGGTTTGTCTTCAGTAAGGAAGCCCAGGACTAAAAACTCTAGGTGTTCTCCTGAAGCTTCTACATCTGGTTCATCCCAGAACAAGGGCAAACAGGAAATTTTGGAGGAAGAAGTCCAAGAGAAAATTGTTCCTCCTTCTGATGATACGACTACTACCCTTGCTGGGAAAGGAAACAAAAAAGTGAAGTCAGTTACCTCTGGTAAGAAAGCAGATCCTACAGCTTCAGGTACTTCACAGAAGTGAAATACAGCTAATAGGAAGGAGGAAACTCCTTTACGAAGAAGCAGCAGGAAAAGAAAGGGTATGGCCACAGATATGCTGCCAGAGAATGCAGTGCTCAACCTCGATTCCCCTGAGTTGAGAGAACCATCAGGAGGCAAACAATCTTTTGAGGTTGTTGGGGTCAAGGAATGTGTAATGATTAAGGATGATTCTACCTCTGAGGAGAAATAATTTAGATTCCAGAGAAGGGATTCATCTACCCATGAAACCCAAATCAGTGATGATTTCATGGAAGTAGATAATAATGATGACTTCTCTGAGGGAGACCCTGTTCCTAATGAAGGTATGCCAAACTCACCCCCCATAATAGTAGAACAACATTTATTTGAAGACAATTCTGATGTTTCTATGAGTGGGGATGCACCTCCTACAATAGAAGGGGAGAATCTGTTTGAAGAAAACCATAGCATTGACATGATGGTTGAGCAAGTTTCAGATCAAGAGTTGGACAAACTAGTTGCTATAGCTTAGCAATATAGTAATCCAGAAAGGGCCATCATCATTCATTCAAAGTTTTCATAAAATGTAGCTATAGGAGATGATGGATCAGCAGGAGAAAAACATGATGAAGGTGATCTGCCAAAGGTACCTTGTCCTGTAACTCCATTCTCTATTATTTTTTGGTTAGTTAATTAGTTAATCATGGAAAGAGAACAATGGAAAAGGTAGAAGAAAGATTTAAACTGGGTTATTGATCAAACTTTTCAAGAGTTGGTAGAGAAGGAGGAAGAGGTAGAACAGCTCCAAGAAAGATTGGCTAAGGTAACGTCAGTTATCCCTGACCTGATGAGCTGTAGGTCCCCTTCCCCAGTGTATGCCATTTTTCTTAAGGAACAATTATTGAATTATCAATTGACCAATATAGTCAGGGGCAAGTCTCCTTTTTTAAATGATCCCATTCAGTTTTTTCAAGCCTTCCACAATTCTCCTATAGCCATACAAAACTTATTATGTCAATTCTTCCTGCATAATCTAGTTGTACCTAATGATAGGGTTTGGAATCCACTACCCTATGTTAGAGATATCTAGCTTAGGGCACTTATGTCCTGGATGCAGAATGAGATCAGTAGGGAGTCTCAGGATAAAATTTATAGGGAATTAGAGGATGAAATTCCTCTACACTTACGGCCAGAGGCTAAAGATCCCAAAACATACTGTTACCACTGGATGAACTCAGCACAGTCAAACCCAGGGGAAAAGATCATCAACCCTCTCAGGGATGCCGCCTATAATGAATACACTCAGATGGCCGAAATTGAATTAGCTAAGGCCACAAAATCCCTCCAATGGCACTAGATTACTATGACAACAGATATGAGGAATAAGGAACCCCATTCACCGCTTAATTTTGCAATGGAAAATAAGCGTGCTCCCTGGTATGTCATGTTGGGCAGAGAAAGGAAAAGATACTGGCTTCCATTAATGTTCTGACCACCTCTTCTTCTTTCACCTCTTCTGCCTAATTCAGGAAACTTGGAAAATCATGACATCGCAGCAGAGGTCAGAAGGTGGGAAGCATACAGGGACAAAAAGGGTTTTTACTGGAGTTTTGTTGATGGAAGAGTTGGTCAAAAAATAGTTGTGGATCTTAGAATGCACGCCAGGCAAAAGAACTACCTCTTTGCTTAAGGACCAGCAAAGGATAAAGTTGGGGGGAATGATAAGGCCGAGATAGGGCCAGATAGTTCTATGTTTTCATATGTTTTATGACTACTTTTGAAAGACTTTATATGTTTTCATGATACTTTCCAAGACTGTTTAAATATCTTAGAACTGTTATATCTATGGGTGTATGCAGATATATGTGAAATGTTTTTGAAAAAATTTTATGATATGCTATCTATGTGTTGTATGGATATATAGAATTAATCTGATGCCTTTCTTTCTTACCTTAAGTCAGGTGGGTTCCCTGTAGCCATGTGATGAAGAGCAAGGTAGTGAATAAACTTGTTATGAATTCTTTGTCTTGGATATGTGCACGTGCTAACCCTTTTTGCAGAGGCAATGGATCCGTGAATAAGGAAGGAGTCAACATAAGAGGAATAGAGTAACACTTTGAAAGGACCAACCGTTGTGGAGCTCATAAGTGGTTCTACTACCGTGGGTGAGAATGAGTCCTGTTGCGGATGAAACACAGCTGAAGCGGTCACAATGGAGTCAATCTAGCAGCAGCGTGTTCCTAGATTCATGAATGTATAAATGCAGTTTGTTCCTTCAATTTAAGTTGTTGGTCATGTTCTTGATGACTGCCATATCCCTAGTGTTGGGGAAGTCCTAGTCAATAGGAGTTTGTTTCAAGTTATTGTTAAATAAAGCTGGAAGTTTTATTCCCAGTAGTTAGTCGATAGATAGAGAATTATTATTACAGTACTCTGTTGTAATTCAGAAAGAGATATACAGTCTTATTTTCTATATATTGTGTAATCCATGTTTTATGAATAAATTATGAGAGCTTCAACTTCTAGTATCTAAAATCTTGTTTATTCACACTTTCGTGGGGGCCCACATGGGAGGTGAATCTAATTTGTAGTTATTTCAGTAAGTAGGTTGCAAGTTATTTGAAGCAAGTAGGACTCTGTTTCTCCTGCAGTCACTAGTAACAGCACCAGTGGTTGTTCCTGTAGCAAAGGCAGTTAGTTAGTTTATCATTCCTGTAACATAGGATTAAACTTACTATTTCAACAAGTCACTTCATCTTTAGATTACACTGTTGGTATTTCATTTCCTAGTTTAGTTCCTTTCAAGCATTTTCTATTTACTATAATGATGGCTTCCAGAATAGATTAGAGCATATACTTTGCTGTTGCCATTTCAAGTTTACACCCCTGGTCAACAATTTAATGAGTTCAATGTATTAATTCTAGTAGAAAGGATACATAATCCTTAACTATAAGAGATATTATATAGAGTAGACAGATGTCATGCATCTTGGGCCTAAGTGATTAAGTCTACCATTGATTCTTTTAGGATCTTCCCACTAATTAACTAAAAACCTTTACGGCCATCGGACCCTCCAAGGACACGTGGCATCACGGCTTAATGGCTTAGATGATAGATGTCGATCAGTTTGGGATTAAGCCATTAAGCGGGCCATCTGATTAAAACAAAATTGCTTGAAAAATAATGAATTTTATTAAAAACTCAGCAGACTTTGGACTTAGGGAATAATGTATGACCATGGTGTTAGGACCGACAATTTTAATAAACGTGACCACTTTAAAATGAACCCATTTGAGACATGTTTTAAGTGAAAAATGTAACGTGAAATTAGAAGGCATTTCAATGCTTAGGGTTTTTATGACCAAATCTACACTAGGAGATATGAAACAAGGGTTTTTTTAGCATTTCAATCTAGGTTGAGGGCTAGAACAAAATTTGCAGACGCATAAGAATAATTTTGACCATGATTTTAAACCTTTGGATAACATGAATGACAGGAGACTTCAAAGTTTTACAAGGCATATTCCAAATTGGAAATATTACCAACACATGCATGTACTCTATGCTTAGAGAAAAAAATTCTCTAACATGGTCATGTGGATTGGTTTCTCCCATGTACTTTTCATATTTGGGTCTTGCGATGTTAGGAGGAACAAGAACCATGTTGATACTCTTGTCAAAAGGAAATGGACATCTGTGTTCCAAAGAGCATTTTTTTGTTGGTTTGACCTTTTCTTTCTTAAGTGTCATAAGCTCATATTGCATTAAGGTCAATTGCTTGGTGAGAATAGAAATAGTTGTTGGTACCTATTTTTCCTTTAGTCTCTCAACATCACAGTCTTTGGGAAGTCTTACCCCAAGAGAGGCTAGGTGTAGGAAATATTTATCCTTGTCTTCACCAATAATTTTCTTCAATGTCCTTTGGAATTTTCTACTTTGTTTGAGCTTGTTAAACTCTTCTTTGGATATCTCTTCATCACTATCCAAGTCAAACAAAGGATGGCCAATATTTTTTTCTTCGTGACTACTCTCTCTTTCATTTTGGTCTTTTTTATTGTTATATTCTTCAAAATCTGTACTCCATCCTTGATGAGGAGCTTCTATTGCAGGTGAGTCTTGATCAAATAAGGGGTTGCAATATGTCTCCGCTTGGTGAAACTGAAGTTATCTAGGAGGTATCTCTAATTCCTCAGCAAGGTATTGATTGTGTCTTGTGTTAACCATGAAAGTTGGGCCTCAACTTTGTCAAAGGTTTTCTAATAGTGTCAAATAGGATTTCAAATTGTCTGAGTAAGTGTATCCAAGTAGTGAAAGTTTGTTTGTGTTTTTTGTGAGTGAATTACTCCAGCATTAGAGGGTTATAATTCCCTGATAGTGGGATGAGAATCAAGAGTTTTTTATAAGTGATAATACCACATGTTTCAAGACCAATTATGAGAATCCAAAAGGACATGCAAGGTAGACTTCTAAGAATATTTTGAAACAGTGATAGGCGGCCCAACAAGAGCAACAGGACCAAATTGAAGAGCCAAAAGGGTATCCAAAAATACTAAGTTTCTCTAAGAGGCACATGTGCAAGTACCCACTTCCTAGATGCGACTCCCTAAATGTGAGTTTTTATTTACCAAATGTGAGCTTATGCAAACCAGATGCAAGCTTTGAAATGTTGTATGCGAGAAACTTTCCTGCATGCGAGCCAGGAATGACCAGAAGCAAGAAAGTTCCCAAGATGCAAGATAATGCAACCAGATGGAACCTAGGACAGACCAAAAGTGAGCCTCTGGTGGTTTTTCATGTTTTTTCATTTTTTGTCTCAAAGTACGTGAAATTATTTCTAACAGTAGAGTTTTTCTGAGACTTTCCAGAGAGTTTTAAACAACATGTATGTCAGGGAATGAAATGTATTTCTTGTTTCAAGGATATTATCTTTTTAGTGAGCTTTTAGGACACATCAAGCAATGTTTCTTTGTTAAGGGGATTCAAACACTTTCCCTATTCCCTAGATTCCAGGCATAGAGTGAAAATATTTGCTTGTAGACTCAGGTAAACACTCACATGCTAATTAGAATATGGCCATCACCAAGAACGTAATGGCTTCAGTCATGATTCCATATTAGCCAATTCCAAATACAAGTGAGGGAACGAAATAATGAGTATCTTGGGGAAATTACTATTTGCCTTGCACAAATATTATCACCCTTTCAGAGATAAACTAGGTAGTTTGACTACAAATTTTGTTTATTTTTGGGCATCCATTCACAATCTTCCCCCATATAATTGCACAAGGAAAAATTGAGGTGTATATCCCTATGAGTACTGAAATGTGTGTAGTCTCGCAAGCAAGATTCAAGCGGCTCCACTCTACACACACTCAAGCATGTTCAAGGAATGCTATCAAAATTCCAGGAACAAAACTGACTACATCTTTTGAGGATTTGGCCTACAAGGAAGCATATTGATTACAATGAGTTGGAAAGGTTGGCGTAAACCTGTCCTCACTTGGGTCATCCCAGGAGATTTTTTCCTCAACCTGCAGGCCCTCTAATGTTTTTGAAAGAAAATGCAAAGGATTGGCGACTTAGGAGTCTAGATTTCTGATTCTTCAAAACAAGAAGATCATAATCTATTATTTTATGTCATTTTCTCCCACAAGCATACCAAACATCTTCATTTCCTCAAACTTTATAACTCAAAACTCAATCCCCCATGACAAGTCTTTGATTCTTCCAACTTAGGAAAAAGAGCAAATCCTCTAGTGAGACTAAGCAATGTGTTTAAGTTCAACTTTTAAATTCCTATTGTAAGAAAGAAGAAAGCATATGAAAGAAAAAAAATTATTGTTCAATTTCCCCAATTTAAGATGATTTTCTTGTTCAATTACTTTCCCAAAATTTAGAAAATTTGAGCTTTGTTCATTTTCCCACAAATTTAGTGCTTTGCTTGTTCAATTACTATCCAAAATTAGACAATTTAATGGTTCAATTTCTCCACAATCTTAATGAATATCTTGTTCAAATACTATCAAACTTTAGAAAAAAAATTTGCCTTGTTCATTTCCTCAAATTCTCGTCAAGTTTTAAATTGACTTTTGAGTTTATGATTTTCCTTAAAGGAAAAGAGCGTAATCCTCAGGTCAATTTATCAAATGATAGAAAATGTTCCTAAGTGTGAAAGCGTAATAAAATAGAAGTCAAGTTGAGCGGTTTGGCAACCTGCAACCCACAAGTTAGTAATTTATTTCCAACTTTTTCACAAAAAAATTCTTTGACAGCAACCTGCAAACAAATGTTAGGTTGTTCAAAGCACAGAAACAGGCATGGTTAGAAGACGAGTGGTTAGACTTTCAAATTTTTAATTCAACCAACCAAATGTGACTACCTTTACTAAATGTGATCTAATAATTTTGGGATGTGATTGCCTTTCCTGAATGTGAGCTTGTACACTAAAGGCGATAGAGGATTTACCTAATGCGAGCTTTCCCTAGATGCGATTTAGTATCTAGTGGATGCGATGTTGGAAATTCAGGACGCAATGCTATTTCCTAAATGCGATGATCTTTCTTGCATGTGAGCTTTGGAAACTAAAGGCGACCCTGAACCTGAAAATAGAGAACATAAATTAGCCAAAAAGAAGTTAAAAATGAGGATAAATTCAAGGATTTGCCCCACAGTGGGTGCCAGAAATGGTGTGTGTATTTTGTGGATCTGCAAGCTTCAACACAAAACTTCAATATGTCATTGCATTAGTGAAATAAATATGAAATAACTAAATAAAAGCACATATACATCACCAAAATTTACATTTTTCTCCCTATCTAAGAAGATTATGAAATATGTTATAATTTTCCCTCAGATTATGCATAAATCAGTGACACATTCATGCTTAGAATGGAAGATTTTAAAGAATGCAAGCTAAATGTTCAAATAAAGTTCATTTTAGAGCTCCAAATGAGATGATGAAATTACTGTCAACAAAATGCCTTAAGAATTCTATAAATTTAGAGCAGCATAAGGATGTAATTAAAATTCTAAGATTATGGGCACCATAAGGATTCTTTAAAAGTGTAAAGATTAAGGGTCCATTGTGCTCAAAATTCATTCCTTTTATAGAAGAATTTGAGGAATGAGAGGTCAAGATTGATTTGTGAAGAGATGTGGAGATTGAATCCTTGGTGATCCATGTGAGGTGATCCAAGTGATTTAACTCTCATTGGCTAATGGACTGAATTTCCATTTTGCAAGTGAGGAGTTGTAATTAGGAGGTTTTATTTAATTCCTTTTAATTAGTTACCTTAGCCATGTATTTTTTTTATTTAATTGATTTGATTTAATTGGCTAAGGCAATTAATGTAAATTAGTGATAAGATCACTTTGGAGATTAAATTTGATTTAAATGAATTATGCCAATTAATTGAAGAATTGTCTTGACATAATTAGGGGTATGATCACACTTAGGGGAAATAGGGTCTCTGGTTAGAGAAAACCAAATTAGGGTGGTTACAGGCCTAAGGGTAGGCATGCCAGATGCTTGGGGGTAATTGTACTACATATATTTTGTTTTTCTTATTGTGTGAGGTGTTGTCACAATCTTAATTATCCGACCTTGTTTTAGAGTTAACCTCATTTGCATGTTTTCTTGATCTTCTTAAAGAGTACTTTTATGATGTTATGGTTATTGTAAACCAATATATTTCTGATTTTGTATGGAACTTATTTGAGGAATATTGTAATAAGTGTGGTGTTATTCGATCTATGAGCCTATAGTAGGTTATCTATATGTGTAGGAGGGAAGTGGCTTACATTTGAGATTGGAGCCCACAAGTGGCTGACCAAGGAAACTCATTGTAAGTGACTTAATAAAGTGATAACCTAATAAATTTATTGTGCTAATCATTAATAAGATAATTCTAGTGACTCATCCATGCCTTGAGTGCTAGTATAGGCTGATTTGCTTTTTACACCATTTAGATGACCTTATCTTTAGGACTGGAAATAATGAAAAATATATGAAATTAAATTATATTTCCATCGGTATAAGTTTCAGATCCATATCATTCTGTCTGAAATTATACCATTCAAATTATTGACTGATTTACATAGAAATTATTAAATAATTAATATAATAGGCCTAAATAATTTATAATTTAATTTTAAATTATAATTAATTAAGATTATAGGGATTCAAAAGTAAAAATTAAGTATTAATATCATTTTTTTAAACGAATGTTAAGTAATATTTATACTTTATATTGAGACATTTGTAAACTAAATCATAACATGTTATAACTAGATTCATCAAATATATTTCATATGTGTGATGTATGTCATTGTGTCTTGTGTGAGTGCACATTATCCATTCAGGTAGAATGTTACCCAAGGTGGATTTTGTCTTTCAGACTTGGATTATTTATGGTCTTGTACTTTTTACACTTTGGATTTATATTGTGGAAATTCATAACCATTTTGATGTCATGATTATGTATGTGTGGTTTTGGATATATTTTTTATGTTATGTCTGTTGGAAGTACAATAATGGGAAAAGCAATATACTGAGAGGGGGGGTGAATCAGATCTTAAAACTTAACCACTTAAACAAATTTATCCACATTCATACATATATGAATTTAACCTAACATTAGATAGCATTAATAACATGAAATGTATAGCTCATAACACAGAATTTTGGTAACCTAGAAATCCAAATAGGTAAAAATGGGGTGGGGATGATACCTGCAAAATCTTCACTACTTCAGCAATAAAGTGTGCCTATTAGGGCTACAAGAGTTTGATTGCAACATGAAATCTACCTGGTTAAAGGTCTATTCAGTTAAGAACTAAAGATCATTACAATCTACCTTGTTAAAGGATTTCAACTTACAGTAAAGTAAGCACTCGACTAAGAGATTTAAAATAGTCTGCTAGAACCACTTTGTTAAGAGATTTCACCTGATACACCTATTAGAATGTTTCAATTAATGATCCTTCATTATGTACTCAGATGTTGATGACAGATCTGCTCTTTCCAATACCTTTTGTGATCTCACAATTTGATATGTCTTTACTCTACTTTTCACTACTCTATCATTCTTCATGATCTAGGCTTCTTCTCAAAATGACTTACTGTTCATCTCTCTTGAACAACAACCCTTCTCTCACATAATGTATATATATCTCTCTATCTCCTTTTCTAGGGTTAGAAGTAATCTTATAGGTCTTTTTGGATCTAGCAACGAGATCTAGATCAACGATCAAGATCTATAATTTATGCTTCCAATGCATTTTGATTTCTTGATTGGATCCCTGCCATGCATAGTATAAAATAATTAAATGCGTAATTAACTTAGTAGACAAATATTAAATGCGTACAAATGTTGGCCCAAATCTCATACAAGTCAGCCTAAACAGTTTACATCAAAGTTTGAATCAATCATGACATGTATGCAAAAATTGTTCTGCTTAGCAATTAACATCTTTATCGCTCGGCACTTAATATTCTACTTGGCTCAGCATGATGTAACTCAGCAACCTAAAACTCGCTTGGCCTTAAATTTTTAGCTCGACCACAGTGATAACCAACTAAAATTGCCTAAGTAAATGACTAAGTATAGGTCACTAATCATCAACAAAACTTAGGGATTAACAATCTCCCCCTTTAATATTAGTGGCAAAAACACACTTATCATTTCAATTTATTCCATCCAAAATGTTGCCCAAGTACACAATGTACTCCCCCTAAGAATGTACATCATACTACATACAAAAATTTACATAGTATACATGCCTTAAAAAAAATATTTACATTGATACCTTGTACTGATATCCTTATGTTGTAGCTTTGTCATTCATGTCAAATTCCCCCTTGTTTTTGTCACTGATTGCAGGTGGGGTCAAGTTATACTTGTCCAAAAACTATTTATGAAGTTGTAAGGTGGACGCAAATGTAGTGTCCCAACTATCCTTAACAAACTTCATAACCTCTATTTTGACTTCTAGCTCGGCAGCTAGACTTACTAAACTTTCTGTAGTGGAGAGTGTATGCACCCTAAAATGGTCACCTAGACTTTGGGCCCCATTTATCATTTTATCAATTTATCAAGTTTTTGAATCAATGCTTTGAAACATTTTCAATTCAAATCAATTTTCTTGATCAAATTGTAATTAATTCAATTATTCAATTATTTTAATATTTCCTAAGGTTTGATCATTTTTATCTAATTAAAAGATTTAA